>JAHLSL010000022.1:30298182-30365966 GCA_025920805.1 Petroica traversi
CGGGATCGGCCCAGCGGGGCCGCGCTGCTGTGGGGGCGCGGGGGCTGCAAACGCTGTGGCTCCGCCCTGGGTCCTGCCGCGCTCTTCCCTTTGTTTCTTCCCCGGAGCTCTCGGGGTGTTGCGCGCACGCCGCCTCTGGAGGGTAGGAAGTGCCTTTGGTAAGTGAAGGGTAGAGATGGAGTGATAAGAAAAAGTGTTCCTGGAGGAAACTGGAAGTGCCTCTCCACGAAGCTCTCCATGAGGCTGTGGTACGGAAGGTTTAGGCTGGATATCAGGAAAAGGTTGTTCACCCAGAGGGTGGTTGGGCACTGGAAAAGCTCCCCAGTGAAGTGGTCTCAGCACCAACCTGACAGAGCTCAGGAAGTGTTGTGACTCCTGGCATGTCCTGTGCAGGGCCAGGAGTTGAACTTCGATGATCCTTGTGGGTCCCTTTCCACTCAGAATATTCTGTGATCTTTGACACCAGGCTGGGTGATGTGTTCAGTCCATGGAAACACGGAGTTCAGGGTGTGAAAACTTGTCTAGAAATACGAGAGTTGATAATTGAAAACTGCCAGGACAGTGTTCAGACCTTGTTGTCCTTACAAACCTCAGAGCCCAGATAAGCACTGAGGCACTTTCTTTTTTAACTAATAAATGAGTGGTCTCTATCTTTGCAGGGCCCTAACCACCAACCTACCCGTGACATCTTGCTGTGTAGTGTCTGTGCCACTGTCTTAACCAGTTGTGTCATGTCTTTACCATGTTTTCCTTCTTTCTCAGGTAGCCTCCTGCCTTTTGCTGTAATGCCAGATCCAACCCAGATGCAGGTCTTCATGTTCCTGCTATTACTAATACAACTGCAGCAATTAACACCATCAGGCTGTATCATGTGTGCTACCTGTAGCAGAATTCTGGAGGTTATATATTGGTTTGCCCACAGCAGTTACTTTAAGTTCTGTGTCCATTTTGTCACATTAAGAATAATAGCAGGTCAGTGCTTTTTAGAGACAAGAAAGAATCCAGGGATATAATAAACACCAATTATGCAGATACCCCATTTCATCTTCCAATGTATGGATGCCTGCTCTGCCATTCCAAGATGATAAAAGAGGACATTTTAGCTCAGTACTTGCTATCCAGGTACAGGCAGGTGGCAAACTGCAGGCAACATGAGGGGTTCTGGCAAGCCCTTTTACCTAAGGAAAGGTTAGGCACCAGTGCTGGCTCTACTCACCATGAACATCAGTGTGAAGTTTATAGGACTATGAGCCTACACATTTGCCAAAAGAATATGCCTTTGGGGGGGGAAATTCTGGGAATTCTAACTGAAAATTGAGAGGACAAGTTTTTCTATCCATGGGTTTGTGTTGGATGTCAGTTTTTTTGGTCTATCACTGTTGTCAAACTTTTCAAATTGGTACACATAAAGTAGAATTGTAGAAACTTTCAAAATTACAAATTTACTCTTCTTCTGAACCAGAGTAGTTCAAGAGGCACATTAATTAATTAGTAATGGCTTGTCATTCTCAAAAAAGAACTCAAACCATTAAACCTGCTTTTTTGACTTGCAGGAACCTATTTTTCAGCAGTTTTTATTAAATTTGTTTTCTTTTGTCGATGAGGCCAAGTAAGATCTGTTTTCACACCTCTATATAGCTCATTCTTTCTAACCATGCAAAACCAACTGTTCATTACAGCACACATGTTATTAATAATCTCTTACAAAATATTGCAATAAAATATGACCCACTGTAGCAGAATTAAATTCAGAAGGTATTTTTCCTTCCTGTAATTTTAGTGCAAGTGGGGTTCAGAAGGTCAAATGTACAAATCACCTGCTCCGAAGGATTGAGCAGCTCTGTCTCCTTTGAGAATTGGTTTAACAGTGACATGTGTGACACCGTGGATATAATGTTATTGTGGGTGCTCTTGAGAAGGGATACACACCAGAGTGTGCCACATGTACCAGATCTTTCTCTTCTTCCCTTCACACATTGAATCAAAGAATAATTTTCAGAGCACAGAAACTTGTTAGCCTTCATTTCTCATGCCTGCCAGTTTGAATGTTTGACTAAAAGCTTATAGGTCATTTCATTGATTTAACTACAGAGGCCAGGAAATTAATGGCAAGAGAGTGAGTAGTCCTTTGCCAATTTTCTCACAAACAAAATCAGTGCTAGAAGAAAGGGTATCTGTAAACTAAGAATTGTGACAGGAGCACTTATTTCATCATAACACACATCCATAGTCTCATAATGTCCAATTTCATATTTGCACTAAAAGACCAACCAACCAAAAAACCACAAGACCTCCCCAACAAAACAAGAAACAGTAAAAGGTTGTGCTGACTCCAGAAGTTTTCCATGCCTTTATTTGGCTCATGTGTTACCTAGGATTTTGGAGGGTCTAAGAGCTCAGCAGTCCTTTGGTGGTCTGCTGACCAAGACAAAGCAGAGAGGGCAGCAGTCATCCTTCCTGCAAATTCATGGGACAGCACCAGTCACATAATTTAAATATTGAAAATTAGCCTCTAAAAACAAAGATGCCTGTGATGGGGCATGAAACAATGAGCTGTCGTGAAGGGACACGACAATACCCAAAGAAATGGGTACTGTAAGATGGAGGAGACTCTGCTTGGAGAAGACAGAAGTAGGATTTTATGGGTATACTATGAGTATTCATGTTTATAATTTATTGTGGTAACACTTCTATGAAGGATTTTGATTTAATTTGATTTTTTTCTTGTGGCTGTTAATGAGGACAAAACCACTTGGAATGGTGTATCCATTAAATAAGAACAAGAGCCCCAGTTGCTGGAGTGACAGAAGAAAGTTAGTGATATCACAGATGTTGAAAGTCTTTTATTGCAAAAATAAAAAATCTCTTTGAATTTCTTTTGTCTTGTAGCTTCATGTGATCAGCATAAAATCAGAAACAAAATTGCAGAGGTTTCAGCCGGGACAACAAGAACATGAATTCCTACAGTTTTATTAACTCAATTAGCAGTGTCTTCACAGAAAATAAATATCACTAGTACTCATTGTAAAATATCCAAATACTTCCATTTTTATGGGTAAACAAGAGAATTGAGATTCTATAGACATGACTGAATCACTGAAGAGTCTGGTTCAGGGAAATAACATCACTTGGTCAGATGGCTTGAACTTGTCTTTTTTAGTGCAAAGAGTACCTTTCACGTTAAAGAATTCCAGAACTCTGAATCTTTATCTGAGCAAACCACAAAGTAAAGCCATGCAACAGTACATGTAACTCAGAAGCTGATGAAGGAGACAAAGTGCAGTGACACATTGAAGTCTGTGAAAAATCACTGTAAACTATGTAGGAAATCCCTGCAGGCCTCCATTATGCACTTAGCAATCTCACTTTTGAAATTTCCCCAATTATCTGCATTTATTCATCTGCTTAGGAACAAAGTTTGAGTTTGGCCCTATTTAGGAGGAACTTAGATTTCAAAGGCACTATGGTGGCTGTTTCGTACTTTAGGATTATACCATGAATCATTATAAATAGCCAAGAACATAAGGACAGATTTCCACTGCAGGCTGAATATTTATGATGTCAGTAAAAACAGTAATATATTATGACTAGACATTCTATTTCCCTTCATTGTTACAACTACACTTCCTATTTTTATTGTGCCCTAATAAATTATGTTCCTTCCATTCCATTTTAGTATTCCTGTTTATTTAGTGTAATAAATCCCTGCTTCTCTGCAGTACCACTGATCTGGGAAATGTTCCTTTTCATTTCACAAAGATAAGATAAAGACAAATGGAAGGTACTGTGGTCAAAGTAAAAAATATTTAGGCTGTCCAATTTGGTCATGTGTGAAATAACCAGAATCCTAAAATGTCTCCTGAATGTTACTGAGATTACTTGGGGGTGAGTATATTTGAGTTCTTACATTTAGCACTGTTTCAGGACATGCTTGGAATGCAGAGCTGTAATGCATCTAAAAAATTCCTGTCCAAATTAGAATCTACTTCATATGAATTTCTGCATGATACTTGTTGGGTATACTGTGGTCACTGTCTGATATGGGATCTTTCCAAGAAAAGTGATACTGCCAGATGCTGTGCTGGTTGCAGCTGGGGTAGAGTTAATTTTCTTCACAGTGGCTGGTATGAGGCCGTGTTTTGGATTTCTGCTGAACACAGGGTTGATAGTACAGAGATGTTTTTGTTATTGCTGAGGAAGTCTTACACAGAGCCAAGGCCTTTTCTGCTTTTCATGCTGCCATGCTGGTGAAGGGACTGGGAGTGCATGAGAGGCTGGGAGGAGACACAGCCAGAACAGCTGATCCCAAGTGACCAAAGGGATATTCCAGACCATGTGACATCATGCTCAGAGTATAAAGTGGGGGAAGAAGGAGGAAGGGGGGACAGCTGGGGAGATGGAGTTTGTCTTCCCCAGTAACTCTTAGATGTGATGGGTCCCTACTCTGCCCTGGATGGCTGAACACCTGCCTGCCCATGGGTTTTGCTTTGCTTTGCACAGCTTTTACTTTCCATATGAAACTGTCTTTGTCTCAGCCCATGAGTTTTCTGGCTTCCATCTTTCTGCTCCTGTCCCTGATCCCACTGTTTGCGAGGTGTAGTAAGTGGGTGGCTTTGTGGGGCTTGGCTGTTGGCTGGGGTGAAACCATGGCAGACACCTGTGTAGAAAATGAGTGGGAGGAACAAACAGCAGAGTGTAGTAATTTTGTATATTCAGTACAGTAACTGTACAATTGATTTATTTAAAAATAAACCAAAAATGAGTGATAACATGGAGTTATAATCTTATATTTCATTACAGCTTCTGAGGCCAGGGAAGGAGAAACAGCAGTCTGAGGTGAGACAGCACTGAAGAACCTCATCAAATACTTTTAGAGACCTCTGAGAAGAACTGTTTACGTGCTTAAAAACTGAATATTACCTGCTACACAACTCTAGTGTTGTTTTAAGCGTGACTTTGCCATTCTCTTACTACTAATAAAAATTGTTACACCTTTACCATAGATACAACAGTTCTTCAATGCATGTTTTTATGATTGCAATACTTGGCCAAGGATGAAAACAATAATCTGATTCCTTACATACTTTTGGTGATACGCAAAAATCTGATGGATAAAAGGATTTTCTGAGGCCAAAACTAATACCTATATTTACTCATTCATTGTTTTTAAATTAAGGCTCTTTTTTTAGCAACTGAGCAACAAAGGTTTTGGTAACTCTAGGAGGACTTTTCCTCTAAAGATATTTTAATGGAAACCTTTTCCTTGTCAAAGATCTCAGATAGATTTTTGTTGCTGAAGAATATGTTGTTTTAACAGCCCATATCTAGAAAGGTTTTAAAGGACTTTAAAGATGCTTATTTTAGGCAAATTTTTACTATGATTTAAACAAGATGAGGAGAACAATGAATACATTCTGATTTTCAAAAGTCTTTGCCTTGTATACTTGTCTTTATACCAATTCCGACCTTAGTAAATTGTATTGTGGTGAAACAACCATGAAACTGGTAATGTAAGGCTTTGCAATCAGTTGACAGCATTGCATATGAAAATGAAGTATTTCTCTCTGATACAGAACATAGAATTGCAGCATTTGAAAAATAATAATTGTAACTATAAGTCATATTCTGCTTTCTCTCTTCAGTGAGTGCTGTAATAGTCTTTCTTAGCATCCAACTACAAAAAATAAACATGCTGCTGAAACTACTTTTCCTGACAATGAAATATTTGTAAATGTAACTGATGGATGAAGCAGCACTTGCTTGACTGATTTACAATAGAGTTTTTGGATGCACTCTCAGATTTTGCAAGATAAAATTTCAGCAAGCTACTAATTATCTGGTTATTACCTAAGAGAAGCATGTAGTAAAGCAAAAAGAAGAACCTCTGAGTTGATATATGCAACCGGTGGATCTGCAACAGGTCTGTGTGGGTTTTTTGTCAGTTTGTTCTGGGTTTTGTGTTAAGTCCCAGTAAAACAAATTATATGTAATTTCAGTTACTGTGTATATACCTACGTATCCTTTTTTGTTGTAACTTCCAAAACAAGAAGGGTGTTTGCTGAAACGAAGATTTTTTTTCAAAGTGTAAATTAAAGTTTAATTTAGTATAGCTTTAATTTCAATAGAATTTAAAGCCTAGCACAGTCTAGGTTTTATTGTTATAATAGTTTTTAACAACTTGTATAATACAAATTACAGAGTCCAGAGCATATAAGGAAAGGTAAAAATATGTGTATTTTCAGATCTTTCAGAATAAGATTGCCCAGTCAACAAAGGAATTGTGTCATGCATATGTACAAACTGAATAATTCGTAGTATATCTAAATATTGAATTAATTATTCAGTTAAACTGAACATAGGTATTAATTTATCTTCATTGTTCACTTTAGGTGAATTGACTTCAGAAACTTCAGGACAAACCTTTTGCCATGTTCGTAATTCAGCACAGCCTAACTGTGACCAGCAAAGTGAGGAGCAGTTCACACCTCCTCTGGCCAAGCCCCTCAGGATGAGCTGCCTGAGCTTCCTGCTGAAGAGCTGCCTTTCAGAATTTGGAAATTCAGTCAACATGGACAAAATTATCAACATTTATGTCTGTCTTTAGTTTTTGCAATTCAGTAGTTCAGATTTCGCTGAAAGCTGTTTGAGATCTTCAGCTCATGGAAGAGTAGAATCTGTAATTTATTATTATAATGAAGAGTAATTAAGGCCTTTCCTAGATACCAGAAGGCAATCAAGGAAAGCTCTTTTCTTCCTTTCCAAGTCTCATCTGGTGCTATCAAGATTAAATGAAGTGCAACTCATGTTTAATGAAGTTTTTACTATTCTAATAAAATAAAATTTAGTCTCTTAAAATGCTTCCCTTTTGCCTTTCATACATAATTTCTGTCCATACTTTGTCTATTTTAGTGTAGTCATATGCCATACTTAGCCCAGACAAATGTTTTTAGATTTTACTAATTTCAAAACATTGTCAAGTAGACACACAAATTTCTCCTCTATATATTGACAGCCTGATTCACATGCCTGTAAGTTCATCTAAGACTCTTTCACTATTGCACAGAAAATAAATGACCTTTCAGAGAAATACCTATCAGTGTTTCGATCAATGCTGCTGCTTTTCAGTTAGGATTATTAAAAATCTCAAACTTTAATCTCCTAGACGTGCAAAACAATTGCAGCTTAGTCATTTTAGATGCTGGATTTTTTTGGAGTCCACTTTAAGAGGATGATTTGTATCATTAGGCACTGGAGTGATTAATGAGATTTCAGTAGCTTTTTCTATAGCTTTCTGCCTAGAAAAAATAAAATCAACGAACAAACAAAAAAAACGCACCCCAAACCTGTAATGGCAGATTAGCTGTGTGCCTCTTGCTGCTTCTTGTAAAATGTTAATGGACTCCTAAAGGTTTCATTTTTGAATGAGAACCATTTAAGCAAGAATTTTAGCAGATGCAGAAGACATTCAAGGAACTTTTGAAAGTTCTTCATGTTCTGCTTTATAAAGTCTGGCACAAGCTGTGAATCTGACCCTAATTTCCAAGCATTTAAACAGTCCAAATAAAATAGTATTTCTGTAATACTTTTATTTTTTCAAGTGTGTATTAAGTACCCATCTGAAGAAACAATATTGTACTCCTTTATTTTAGCTTTAGGTAGCAGTCACTAGAGATTAAATGCTGTTATGTGTAACGAAGCATGAAGATGACAAGATATATGAACCAGAGGCTTTTCAGCTCAAACACATCATCCAGCACATAATGATACAGATTTTGTATTTCAGATACCAATGTCACCTTGGGGTTGAAATCACTCTAGGTGAATCTGTGTGAGTAAGTATAAATAAGATAGCTCCCTACACCCCAATTACCTTCCTACTTTAAAAATAGAAAGGAAAATGAGTCGTCCAAGACATGAGTTATTTGTGTGTGGTATTTGTGATGGAAAATTCTTTCTAAAATAAACACAGTAATAAATGGTCTTCTTTTTTCCTCTCATATTTTAAGGGGACAGGCTGCTTTTAGTGACAGAGTACTAGACTACACTGATGCTGGTCTCTTTTGGGGCACTAGTACTTGACTAATACATAAAGCACTATCTATCAGAGTCATTGACTGTATCAAGCAAAATATATTTCTGTAGTTTTTCTGTTAATTTTCTTTAAAACCACATGCAGAATGCTACTTCCTCAAGTTGTATTTTAGTTCTAGCAGCTGTAACATGAATGATACCCTGATGGGCTTTTGAAATCCTGAAGAACATGAATCTGACAGGGAGCCTAGATGGGACTCTAAAAAAATATTACAAATCATTTAACTACTATTACAAATGTTTATAAAAGCTGAATAAAGGTATCAATTAAGAAATGTATCAGCCTCTATTAATTTAGTTCCTTCACTTCATTACAGAAAGACACTATTGATCCAAAATTTATTAGCAGTATTCTGCTAAAGCCAGTGGAGGGCAGACTTGAATTGGAAACTCTTTCTGCTACTGCAGTTACTTGAA
Source organism: Petroica traversi (assembly GCA_025920805.1). Classification (NCBI taxonomy): domain Eukaryota; kingdom Metazoa; phylum Chordata; class Aves; order Passeriformes; family Petroicidae; genus Petroica; species Petroica traversi. Next base: position 30,306,691 of record JAHLSL010000022.1, read on the forward strand.
CTTAAAATACCAGATAGTCCCTTGAGCTCGAAATCTCATCACTTCTCTTCTACTCTAATTACACTTGTGCTGGATAAAAGCTTCTTTGCAGTTGCTGTTTGACAAAATGACTGTTTTGTGAATGTTTAAATAAAGATGTTAATATGAAAGTGAATAAGTCTGTGTATTAGCAGCTGTGTGTTACTCATCAGGGATAATCCACACTGCTTAATCATTAACCATGTGTATCTTGCAATATTTTTTAAAAGCTAGTGAATATAATTATCCCCATTTTATAGATGAAGAAACTGAGGAATAGAGGGGTAACCTTGCAGATTACCCATCTGGATGACCTACAGAAACAAGATCAAAATCCAGATTTCTGAGACTAATCTAGTGCTTTGCACACATAAACTACTTTTAAGTCTTGCAAACATTATGGAAATGATTGCTAGCAGCCCAAAATGTGGAGACTGAGGAGCTTACACTGATGAACTAACAGGCAACCTGACAGTCAGGTTACAGATCTTTAGAAGAATATTCTTCCCAAGAAGATGGGTGGCAGTCAGATCAAATGCCTAAAGGTCTGCTTTAAAGTAGTATTTTATTATTAAAACAAGTTCTCTGCATTGTGCTGTGTGAAGGTTTGTAAGAATTTATTATAAAAGAGGCCACTTTAAGCTTCTTGGTGATTTCTCCTTGTACCTCATGTAATTGTACACCTCACGAAGAGTTGTCACCCCCATATAGTCATCATTTTCCATAATTCATAGAGGCTTGAATATGCAATTATCTCAAAAGGGAAAAGATTCATTTGCTCTTCTGCAGAACATAAACTCTCCTCAAAATAACCAGTAATTGAAGGCATTTGTACAGGCTCATTTTATAGTAAAACCACTGGATGCCTTAGCTCAAGAAGAAGCAACTGAAACTGCTGCTTTGAGAAATGAGGTTTTCAATGTCAAAGTTGTTTTATTCCTCCCTAATTACACATTGCTGAAAACTGTTAACCATTATTAGGGGCAGATAAGTCTGAGGTTTGGGGGTATGACAGGTTTTGCCTGCTGTAAACTTCACAGGTTAAACCTTTACCTCCATAATGATCTTTTCTTACACTAATCCTAGATGATGCATATTGCATTTGTACCCAGCTTTCCCTTTTATGGTAATATATGTGTGAAATGTTAAAAAAATTAGTGATTTTAAGGCAGTTAAGATATTACTACCTCAGAAACATATTATTGTTATGTACAGTTGTTTGTTGTGCTGAGCAGGCTTAATTGAGTTAAAGATAACACAAAATAACTGTATTAGAGCAGGAGCTGTTGCTAAAGGCAGATTGGCCAAAAGCCTGTCCTGGGACAAAGGGATAGATGTAAGTACTGTCTGAATAGAGAACAAGATGTTGGTGTGCGCCTGGTCACACAAATAGTACAACATTATTTGTACTATTTTAGTACAATAGTATTTTACTGGAAAAGTAAACTTAGTTTTGGATTAAAAAGACTGGATTATGCTGTGTATAAAATGCATTTTTGATCAAGATCATTCCTCTGCTAATGTTCCTTCAGAAGTGAGAGTTTTAATGACAGGGAAAAGATACTTCTACATCTATGGAATTTAAAGCCTGCTGCTGTCAAGTGGCCAGGACCCTTAAATGTGTTGAAGTGTCCTTCTCTTAGTAAGTCAGAAATGTTTATACTTGCTGTCACAAGTAGGAGAAGAACACCAGCAACTGCTTCCATGTTTAGAATTCTGTGGAGTCTGCTACCTGTGAGCAGACTCCACTTAAAAGTCTCTGGAATTACTAATCACTAATTACTAACCTCATTCTTGACATACTTCAGCCTCCAACAGCCTTCTGCAACTTCTGTTACACCTTCTGAGATTCTATCTATAGCAATTGCTTTCTCTACCCAGTTGGCTCCAAGTCAGAAATATATTCATTTGCACAAATGCTTCTTAATTTTGTTCACCCTGCATGGGGAGGGTGTTCGTAATTTTTTTCTTTCTGCTTCTCTGGTTGGTGGCTACTTTTATAGTAAATTCAGTACTTGCCATGTTTGCTGTGTAGTGGACCTGTGGTTGCAATCCTTTTTCTAAACTCTTTGTTTCACTTTAAGTGCACTGAATAAAACTGTTTCTCCATGGTCATTTCACGGGCATCTTACTGTAACATGCCAACACATTTAATCACTTTTCTGATAAGGTTGTGTTCTTCCTTCTCAGTAGGGCATTCTCAGTTGACAGAGACAGCCTTCAACACTTGAAGAGTATCCAGCACTTATGAAGGCTGAAGAAAACACTAAGGCATGAACATTTCTCACCAGCTACTTGGCAGGTTCCAATGTCCCTATCATGAATAAATTGGATAATAACTGTCAGGAAAGATTGTGCTTACCACAGGAATGCTACTGGTACCCAAACGAGCTTGTCTTCATTGTGAAAAACCTGCAGCTCACACATACACATGCACAGCATCCAGCTCTGGGGTCCTCAGTGCAGAAAGGACATGGACTCTCTTCACCAAGATAATAGAATCTCTCCACCAAGATAAGAGGAGTCCACCAAGATAATGAGAGGGATAGAACGCATCTCCTACCAGGAAAGATTGAGCGAATTGGGATTGTTCAGCTTGTAGAAGAGGCTTCGTGGTGACCTAATTGTGGCCTTTCAGCACTTGAAGGGAGACTGCAGGAAAGATGGAGAGGGACTATTAACAAGAGCTTGTAGCAACAGGGCAAGAGGGAATGGATTCAAACTGACAGAGTAAGCTTTCATTAGATATTAGGAAAAAAATTCTTTGCTGTGAGGGTGGTGAGGCACTGGGACAGATTGCCCAGAGAAGTTTTGGATGCCCCATTTTTGGAAGTGTTTGAGGCCAAGTTGGATGGGGCTCTGAGTAATCTGGTCTAGTGAAAGGTGTTCCTGCCCATGGCAGGGGGGGGATCAGAATGAGATTAAATTTAAAGTCTCTTCCTATCCAGGAAATTCTATAATTCTATGTACATGTGTATAGTCACTTAGGCATTGTATGTATATAAATGTGCATAGAACTGCAGGTTTATCAGAATTAATTGAAAATTAGCCAGCTTGGATATCAATACCAGCACCATTTCTGAAGATACATGTTTAGACACATATAGCAAACTTCAAGTGCAACTTGGAAGTCCTCAGTGTTTCAACTGCCTAGAACTACTCATGCAAATACTTGACATTAGAAAATTAGGAGCACATTGATTGGAGTAATTTCGTTGATACATAGGAGTTCTGCAGTAGAGGCAGGAACAGACAGCCCTGATTTTTCTGACTCCAATTTCCACAACAAATTTCTAAAAACAAATGTTTTCATGCACTTCTGTACAATTGTGGTGAGTGCTGTACCAGAGTCCAGTCCAAGCTCTGAAAGAGACAGAAAGTGTGTGGTTACAAAAATAGTCACAGACCATGGCTCTGTGTTTGGATGCTAATTCGAGAACAAGGACTCTGCATTAAGCTTGTACATAGGACATTGTGTGGCATCTCTTACTGAATTCTTCTGTGGCATCTTAACCACATTTAATTTCCATTTTTTATTAGATCTCAGCATTGGGGGGGGAAAAAAAAGCAAGTTCTAGGTTGTGCAAAATTTAGTTTATCTCCAACCCTGATAAATACAGCCTTGCAGCTTCCAGTCCTATCAGGTGTCCAAATTCATGCCCTTGGAAAACATTCCTCTGCATTAGAACTCATAAACTGTTCCTAAAAGAACAGGTTTTAAGAGTCTACTTTCACATAACAGTGAGAAGCTAAAACAATGCTAAAGGCCAGGAGCATGCAAGCTCCTACTGATCAGTTTTCAATTGATTGGCATTAACTTTTAACAACTATCTGCAAAAGACTAATTAGTGACTTCACTGTGCTATCCTACATTTCCAAGTGTCTGATTCTGTCATGGAGCTGCACACCTAAGACTGTCTGCTAACTCAACTTCATACCCATTGGTATGAAGTGGTCAGGACTAGCAAACCTCAGCTTCAAGGTTTAAGGCAGAGTCAGCAGTAATCTATAACTTCTATTGCTGGGAACAAGTGCAAAAATATTGAACCAGGAATGGTTTGGTTTTCTCCCACTAACAGTAAATTTAGAGCAGCAACTTCATGACATCAGTGGGAGCAGTGTGTTCAAATCTTCCAGCACGTCATGGGAATATACAGACTATCAATTTTCCATTACTATTTTGGCAGGCATAATTTTGTTATTTTTAAAGGTGTTTATGTTGGCTACCTCAGTGTTTTCATTATTTCACACGTATTTCAGCATTTCAAGAATCTGGGCTTCAGCAGACAGAGGGGATACAGTGTGTGTTTCCCCAAATTTTAGATTTTCTTTCACCAAGTATGATGTATTACATTTACAAGCTTCATTTACATTTCAGCAGAGCATTCATATGTGTGCTGTCAAAGACTGGGGGAGCATTAATTTAGATATTTTAGAGGGATTATGAATTCTAATAAAAGGGCATCAGGAATGTGTTCAGCAGTTGTAGAGATCTGTAACAGCAAAGAGAAGGATGATGTGAATTAAGAAGGAATAAAAATGTGTGAAAGCACCAGCAGGAACAGCAGAACAGAGGTTTAGAAAGATGGACCCCTGTCAACACAGATCATTTCCAGCAGAAAAATTAAGGAATTGCTCTGTTTATGTCAAGGCCAAAGGCCTGCACTTTGAAAACAGCCCCAACACAGATGACCTGTCAGCAAAAGATCCAGGATCCTGATCCCAGGAGGATGGAGCCAAGGCTGCAGCATCAGATACACCCTGCCTTTCCTGTTATCCTGCCTGGAAAACATATGTGTTGAAAACAGGGAAAAACAGGCAATGGGCAGCAGCCTGGCCTATCACTTATGGAGAACAAAGTAAACAGGATTCTGAGGTGAAAGATGACCACACACCAGCTGATGCCTTGTAGGGGAAATGACAGATCTGTCCAGAAACCACTTTCTGTCCCTAGACAAGGGCTTGCAGTGAGGGTGTGGCAGCAGCATCCCCCTTCCTTTGGGTCAAGCTCAAGGGATCCTGGCCAGGCCACTGGGACTCTGTGAGCTGGTGATCAAGAACATACAAGTGTCAGAGTGTTTCAGAATTAACTCTGCAGCAGAATGAGTGTGAGTGCATAAAATCAACTTGCTTAAAGATTTTATAAATAAATAAATTCTTCCTTTTCATAAGATCTCACACTGAACTTTCTCACACTGATTCCTGTGTTACAGCAATTTCCCACGGTTACACAAGTGAACAGTCATGCTTGTTGAGGGCCATGTTGTAATTCCCCAACAGACAGAGGGACAGAGATGCTCATGACTTGCACTAAATCTTGCATTCCTTCCTAGATGTGGCAAAGTAACAAACTCTGTGGCAATTTATCTACAAGTATTTAGAGGATCTTTTCCTCCTACAGCTTTTCCAGAAGGCTGGTTTGCCCAACACAGATGGATTTTGCACAGCATTTCATGACATGGAATTCAAGCTTCTATGAGCAAACCCATGCACCATTGGAGTAAAATAATCATCAAGTCATTGTTGAGTAGTTATTGATAAAAAACAAATTACTCCATGGAAAGCCACATGAAAAACAAAGGGTTGGAAAGGAAGTCAAAGAGGAAGGCTGGAAAAGTGTGCTGTAAGTCCTGGAACAATAAAAATGAGGAAATTATGTGCTGGCCTGATACAAGGACAGTATGGACTTAGCCAGAATCACCGTATGACTCAAAGTTGGTAGGACACTTGAATAATGCCTTCCAACACCTCACACTATTCTGGATCTGTAGTGCCAGATAAGGAGACTGCTAGAAGTGCTCCTTTACAACAAGGCTGGGCTGTAGCATGCAGAAAGGGAGGTTTGGATGCGTTTTCTTCCACAAGCTTTGATAGGGTTCACATATCAACTTCTGTGAATGACGAGATTAAGGCAGCAGACTGTCCAGCTGTTTGCACTTCCCAGTAAAAACCTCATGGAGAAATAAGTATCTTTGTCCTTCTCCCTCACCATAGTAACTCTAAAATAAGCTACAATATCTCTGTCCATTTACCTTGTCAGCCAGATGTCAGTGAGGCTCAAAGTCCTTGTGTTAAGTGCTGCAAAAGCCTTTTCTCAGAGGGCTAAGCACATGTTACCTGGGAGCTGGCTGTATTTGATCTTACATATGCACCATGTTTGTTCAGACACAATTATATATTTATTCTTTCAAATGTAGGCACTTTTGCAGAAAGTAGAAAGTCTCCTGGTAGCTCACCAGCCAGTTAGCCTCTGCTGTAATCTTGAGCTGGTCTTTCTAAATGTACTGAGAATGTTACACTCACTAATTTAGCAAGGACTGGTGACCTGCTCAGTGCTGCATAAAAGAACTGCTCCCTTGCAGCAACTGAAGGGAAAGAGGGCAGGTGCTAGAAGGAATTGATGTTACTTAGATATCAATGCTTGGCAATGGTGACCAGCATTAGGATATAAGTGTGAAATCTTTGAGACACTAAGTTTGTGTTCAAACATTCAAATGTTTTATCATTACTGACATCACAAACTGGATTTTCTACCTAAGTAAAATGTCTCAAATCCAGCGCAATCTCATAATTGTCTTCTCTGGAATGCCTCTATATCTATAGAGCTCAAGAGCAGAAATTCACTCTGTATTTCTTCACTTACAATCTATGCTAGAAGGCTTGCCAAGCTTCTGCCTTCATATATATTTGGCACTCAAATCAAAAAATGATCACGGGGGACGGGGAAAGCCTGGTTTGCTAAGACAGGCAATAAACAATGTATTTGGGGTGTAAAAAATGTGATGTGCAAAAATAGGTCTAAACCAAATTTGCTCCATTACACAGCTGAGCCAGGGTAGGTGATCTGAGGTATACTCTCAGTCCTGTTGACTACCAAGACCTGCTGGAGGAAGGAGATGACCTGACTGGAAGATGTTCAACCTATCCTGTGGTGACAACAAAAGCTGCTGCATTGGAGGTGCTCAGGACTTCCAAGCTGACATCATCAACTTCTGACTTGCCAGGCAAGACAGGTCACCAGAGCCCAGCACAACAAATAATCCACTTTCTAGATCATCTCGAAGGATAAAGAGTCTTAATTCAGGCATTACTAAATTACAGAGTTTCAAAATTACACTGCTGAAGTTTAATTAAGCTGTGAAAGCAGCTAGGCTCTGGGTACTGACAGAAATTCAGCCACGCCACAAGTGCTCAGTCTCAGCTCCGTAGTAGGAGCAGCAAAGCAATAATCAGGAGCTTGAAAAAAGAGGTGCATGAGCCACTGCCAAAATGTAATGAGCTCTCATTCAGCTGCGTAACAGCTGTTTTGAAGCCATTACATAAGCATTTTCATTAAAAAAATAAAGAAGCTCATTGGAAAACCCTAAAAAAAAGCCCCATTAACCTTCCTGCATCAGAAGTACAATGCCAAGAGGCCAGCCCAGGCATCACTTGCAAATGAAACTCAGACTATCAAATCTCCAAGAAGATGAGGCACATGCTGAGGAAAAGGTTTGTTGTTTTACTCTGGCTAGAGGGAAAAGGTGCTGTATCATCTGCTGATAGGTACATATTAAATACTGCTTTGGTTAACTAATTGCAAGAGAGAAATCTGAGGAGAGCTGACTGAAAGACTGGCATCTCTAACAGTGTCTTGTGAAGTTTATGTGACAGGAATATAAAAACAGTCATGGGCAGATCTTTGACCATGAGGGCAGAATTCAGCTGCATGCACAGCCTTGGAAAGCTGTCAGGAGTGGACAAGAGATGGAATAGGATCATAGAATCATAGAATGGTTTGGGTTAGGAGGAACCTTATAGATTTCCTAGTTCCAACCCCTCTGCCATAGGCCAGAGGGGTTGGAACTAGACCAGGCTCCTCAAAGTCCCATCCAACCTGAGATAATTTCCTTCTATATATTTTATATACAACACACAGAAAAGCAACAAAAAAGACACACACTGGGGTTTCTGAAATGCTTTCCTTGTAAAAGTCCCCGTTAGGAACAGAGCATTTTAAAATGCTGGCATTTCTGTGTAAGAAAACGTCAGTCCTGTATAGATGGCAAGTGTTTCTCTAATTGCAAAGTCATGATCAGTTCTAGCAAGTGAAATAGAAAACATTAGAAAAGTAACAGTGCTGTTGATCAAGCAACATTCTGTCCCGACCAGCCCAGAGAGAGGAAACTGAGACTATGGAATAAACACCTTGTCACCTAAAGTATAGAATACCTTTAAAGAGTGGGATAGGTTCACTTCCTCCAGAGGCAGATTTGCATTGCTGTCAGCAGCTCTGGTGTATTGTCACTCAGCTCAGGGCAGCTGAGCTTCTGTTAACACAGAGGAAAGGTGAAAAGTCTGATAAACTTCGGTAAAGACCATCTTACCTGAAAGCATGCAGTCTGTCATGCAACAAGGACAAACAAATTCCATTTACCTCAAGCTGTAGGACTGTGATGTCTATGTAGGCTGCCAGTGGTACCAGTGCTGTCGAGTCTTTTTTGACTCTTCAGCAGAGATATTCCTTTCTCCTCCTTCACAGGAATTATAAATGGTAGCTGCTCCTTATGCAGGAGGACTCCTTATTTCTTACATTGCAAAACACCATCTGAGGAAAAGGGAAAAGATGGAATGGTATTTTTGTTTCTGCCTGAAAAAGCAGTTCCATACCATAACTACACAGACAAATGCAGGAAGTGGGATGTACAAACACTTACATTTCCAACTCAAATGCCAACGTTTCTGGGCATGCTGCCCCAAACAGTCTGGTGTTTGAGTAGATACCAGCTCTTGGATAGATTTCTGCACTTTGAGAAGTGAAAGTGCCTCTCAGAAGTGCCATTCATCTTGGCCTTTGGAGCAGAGAGACCCGGAATGATACCACTTGCTTTTCTGTTTGTGTGTTCCTAAGAGGGCAAAGGTGAGGGGGAGCAACCCAAGGTTCAGTCCAATTACAGAGGGCTTTTATGCCACAGAGGCATACACGACTGATACACCTTTTGAGCAGACACCATATGGCTGAAAAGTGACCTCCAGAGATGCCCCAAAATCAGAACCACAGCACTAAAGACCTAGGACCAAACAGAGCGAGCCACTACAGAAGTTCAGATCTTGCCTGTTGAAAGCTCTGGCTTCATGAAGTGTCTCAGTATTGGCCTGGAAAAAACAAATTTGAAAGCCATTGACTTTCAAGTAATAATCTGCATGCAAGTGATGGTCTTTTAGGAAAGGTGAACCTAAAAAAGGAAGTTTAAGGTAGCTGCAATAAAAACTCAGTCTAAGATGAAGGAGGACATTCCAGTCTCACAGGAATCAATGCTGCCACTCTTACTGAATTCAGAAGTCAAGATGTTTTCTGCTAGAACACAGAACATCCACGTTCATTCCAGGCAAGTGGAAATATTTTGAAAGGAGGCTGGATCCTCCCATGAAGTGCTGTGAACAGTGACAGAAGAAAGCAATACTGTAGCTGATCTACTGAAATCAGATCAATGCTGTGCTCTTTTTTGGATCAAGCCTTTCTGGCTGCAGCTCTCACAAGGAGGAAGTGACATCAAAGGCTCTAGTCTAAATGGGCAAAGCATTAATTACCCTTTAATCTTCCTTTAATTTTTTAATCCATGCTTTGGAGTCCTCAATGCAAGTTCATGCAGCTACTCAGGCAGATCCCCACCTCCCTGTTATCCACACACAGGTGGATAAATAACATTCAAGCAGCATGCTTTCTCCTATAGGTGAGGGTAGCTGGATACTTTCTCACCTTCAAACAACTAAATGAACTCAACTCCCCTTTTCAACATGCTTGTCACTTTTAAATTTAGTTATTAGGGAAGAAAAATTATTAAACACACTGGCTACAGTATGCACAGCCTAATTAACTGGACTAATAATGGTTTTTCTGCCATCAGAAAACATGACATTTTTATATCCCACGTCCAACACTGAGCTACCTGAAGCAGAATGGAAGGCATAATGGATCTGTGTTAGCAAGTGCCTCCCTTTCTGTGTTAGCCTGACCAGCTCCATTAAGCCACCTTCTCTACCAAGCTGTATTGCTCTTCTTACCTCATACTCATTGTTAGATTCTGCTTCATTCTCACAGATGAAAAGTGCTTACTCAGGGGTAACTTAGAGGAATACCTGGCAATATATTCTAGTGCACAACCCTTATTACCTTTTTTAAATTGTGATAACTATGCCATCACCCCCAGTTCCACGGGCTGCAGGTTATTAACTTGGCCTCTGAGGTTTAAGGCTTTGTCTTCATTCCCAAGCTCAGTTGTGGTATCTGCACCTACACAGGCCAGTCCTCGAGCCTGAAAATCCATCAGGACAGGAGAGACAGAGGATCAATTTCTATGGGACACTAATTTGAAAACCATGCTTTGTTTCTAAGCAGTGTTTTAGAGTGGGCACAAGTAAATGATCAAATGGACAACAAACTTTTGAGAAAAGCAATCCTATAAACAACACTGCATTTTTTAGTGGGCAACCAAAGCTGTTATAGATTAAAAGAAGTCAATTTCCAGATACCCAGGAACATTAAATCAGTTTGAGACAGCTCTGCTTAGTTTCAAGAAGTCTACAGAAAAACTGCACTTGGCAATAACTCTCTTCTCAGTAATTCTGTGCCTGCTCTAGGATATATTTCTGCCATTCATCTATTTTATTTTGGTTTTCAGTCCAAAGAAGGGCAGTAAAGATGGTGAGAGGTCTAGAATACAAATCTTACAAGGAGCAGCTGAGGGAGATGGGGGTGTTTAGCCTGGAGAAAATGAAGCTCAGAGGGGACCTTACTGCTTTCCAAAGGTGGGGGCCAGTTTCTTCTCTCAGGTGACAGGACAACAGGAAATGGCCTCAAGTTGTGTCAGGGGAGGTATTTCAATATTGGATATTTGAAAAAAATTCTTCCCTGAAAGGGTTGTCAAGCATTGGAACAGGCTGCCCAGGGAAGTGGTGGAGTCACCATCCCTGGAGGTACTTAAAAGACATGTAGATGTGGTACCTGGGAATGTGGTTTGGTGGTGGGCTTGGCAGTGTTAGGTTAGTGGTTGGATTCCATGATCTGAAAGATTTTTTCCAACCTCAATAATTCTATGAATTTTTTATGTCTATTTCCCATTCAAAAATCAGACAAATACAGTGTTAGATTCTTGTAGGATATGTGGCCTAATATTACTTCCTACACTTTGAATGAAGGTTAATTTTATGCAACACTGAAAGCAGTCACCTCTCTGCAAGGCATTTAGCACAGGGAGATAGCAGCTCTCAGCTCCTCCAGTGCAGTGATCAATAATGTGACACGTTACTCTTATGTCACAGCAAGTGACATATGGCCATGTAGCTGCACATTATAATTAACCACTGATTAACAACAGAAAGAGGATTGACTGTTACATTCAATTAACTTGCCTTCCTTTCAGCTGAAAAGCAGCTGAGTGCTGAACATTTAATACACTTTTTGCAAATTTCCTTCTCTGCAAGTATCATAATTGCTGTAATTAGCACAGATCAACTATGACAGCAAAACTCTCATTTCATCTATACAACGCAGAAGCTTATAAAAAGTTAGGTTTTATCAGTTTTATTAATTAGCTAACCAGTATTTCTCTTCTATCACATGTTCTCGTAGAATTTCATGTAGTTTTTCAGATAATTCAGTCAAATTCTGTATGGCTCTACAGAAAATTTTCCCAAGAAATATGATTGGGGTGAGTTCAGTTGATGACAGTCACATGCACATCTATGAAGATGTACCTGTGTGAAAAATGATCCAGGCATCTCACATTTGCTGTTGAATGAGTCTGTATTTTCTCTCATGCTGTTTCCTTTCCTTTGGATTGTATATTAATCCATAGGGAAAAGGCTGCCAAGGCACCCTGAACCTCCTTTTGTACTTTCTTCTGTTTTCCATATGGTGGCTCACTTATATTCCCTAATAGGGACTTGGTGTTTTATTTGACTTTACATTTTGATTTGCCTGTCAGTATAGTGTAGAGGTTAGAAGAGGTGACTGGAGAGGCTAGAGAGGAGTTTATGCCAGCTAATAACTTGCCCACTGAGCAGATATTGAGAGATTCAAGCAAAAGTGGTCAAGTCAGATCACACTTCTGACAAAAGGACCCACAAAGAGCCTTGAGGACTGTAACCCTGCTGAGCTTCATGGCATCCCTTCAGGCAACAAAAGCCACAAAGAAAAAGGTTAATGCAAGTACTTTGTATAGCACAGTCCCACAAACCACATGGAGACCTCTATTACATTTCCTTCAACCTCAAGGAAATGTCATCTGCTGTGATAACTGAGAGCAGATCAGGTTCTGACCTTCTGAGTCACCGAGTTGTTCTTCCTGGCACAAGGAGTCCCCTCTCTTCAAGGGAAGCTGTGGGGTCACCGAGGTTCCTGGGGAGGGAATGATGCCCAGCTCAGACTGAGCACTGCCCATGGTGTGCTGCCCTTTGTGGGGTCACTGTGGTTCCTGGGGAGGGAATGATGCCCAGCTCAGGCTGTGCACTGCCTGGGGTCTGACCTTTGGTGGGTCACTGTGGTTCCTGGGGAGGGAATGATGCCCAGCTCAGGCTGAGCACTGCCCGGGGTGCCCGACCTTCCCCTGGCATTTCCCAGAGGCAGCAGTGAGTGACACTGAGCCCAGGAACACCTTTGGATGTGCATCACTCTGTCCTTGTACTGACTGCCATTGCCATGGGGTGGCAATGTCAATCTTCTAGAAAATACTTTCTTACACTTGCTTCCTGCCCTCCCCCGCTTTGTGGTTTTTTTCCCTTGTTCTCTTTTCATAGTGAAGGAATCTGTACTTAAATTTTAGTTTTCTTTACAGAATTTGGATTCAGCTTTTTCTTCTAGCGATGGTTCACCACAAAGTGTTTCTGACCCCACTAGACTAGACCTTCTCTTCTGCTGCCTCTTCATTCAATTCCTTACAGGTGCTCAAGTACATTCCTTAAATTAATTTTATGTTCAAAGCCAACATCCATACAGGATTCCTCTCCTTCTTTAGGTGGCAAATGCCAGAGACTCAATCCTTTGGCTAAAATTTCTTTTACCATTTAATTTTTTGCTTTCCGAAAGGTACCAGCCACACATTTCTTGACAGCAAAGCATGACAAGAAAATCATCGGCACTTAAAGCTATGTAAAAGAGTGCAGCCACCAGCACTGCCCACAAATGTTCTTCTAGTAGTAGGTTGTTTCAGGACTGAATTCCCTGTATTTGTTACTGGGGTAGTTCTAGCACTTTGCCTCCTCTCCAGGAAGGAAGCAGAGGCAGGGAAGGGGCAGAATGCCATAGCACAAGTTCTGCCTGATGGGAAGATACCTGCCCTTGCAGCCAAGTGGGAGCCAGGGGAGAAGAGATTTTTTTCCACAGCTCTCCCTGCTCTGGTAAGCTCTCAGCTTTATGTGTGTCTCATTCTGTGCAGTTTCTTCATTCATCCAGAAGTGCCCCTGCCAGAGACAGAGAGGAAGCGACATTTTGAACTGCTCTTAAAGCTTCTGGGTTTGCCTGCCATTCACCTCTTTTCCCACAGCTCGGTACAAAGTGTGCTTTGTATGACACGTTCCTCCTTTCAAGTATGAAACAGAACTATCCCTCTGCACTTATGCTGTACACTGCCTACTCTTACTGGAGTAGGAAGGAATAATTACAGGGATTATGAACGTGGTACTGAATGTCAAGGCATATTAAAACTGTTCAGTATATCTCAGGAGCAAATCAAGATTCTTCCAAGGGGCTGCTTTTCTGCCTGAAATTGAATTACGGCATTGAGTACCTTTGAAGTAGATCTATCCAGTAACTAATTTTGTTGGTGTATTTAAGTTACTCATCTCACCATTACCAGAATGCATCAAAACTCTTTGTGCTCCCAAACATCCCCGTTTTTTTATCCAGTATGGCTCCTAAGGTACAATAACACCCTGTCATTCACTGAGAATGGGGCACACATATCGTGCTGCAGTATGTATCACAGGTGCCAGGTTTTATGGAAAAGGTGGGTCATACAATATGGATCTTGGACAAATCCACTGCTCAGTAATTCCTTATTTGTCCATCAGCACATTTTATTTTGTGCAATGATGCCAAAGCAGGGAACTAGCAGGAATTGTTCCATGTCTTTGTAGCATGGCTTCCTATGCTGGCAGCAGGAAAAAGCAAGTTCTCACAGATAACCAAGGAAGCTTAAAGTTAGGAATTTAATACAGTATGCAAGGGAGTCAAGGAGCTCTTTCCCAACATGTAGTTAAGAATCAAGATTTGTCAGAGGACTCGGCTAGAGCTGAACACACATCATCCAGTTGTAAGGAATATTTAACAGCCTTTCTGCTATTCTACCATAAAATTCAAAAGCTGGTAGAGGTATTACTTTTAAGTGGGATCAGAAAGCAAGAATAGCAGAAATGAGAATGATTTCTGAGAGAATAGATTTGTGCTCTATTTCTTTCCTCCTTCTCTACTTTAGACATTTGAAAAAGCTTGAAAATGCAACTACTTCATGATTAGTCATATAATCTGAACAGATGCAGTTTGAATCTTCAATCCCAGCACCTGTCCACGTGATTTCAAGCTGATCCTTGCAGCATGGCCAGAGAACCACTAAACCAGACCTTTTCTTCCTAGACATCTGCGTGCTTGTAAGGCTTTTGGCAAAGGGGACAGCTGCTGACATTCAGAGCTCTGCTGCAGCCACTGATGCTGTGCTAAAGCTTCTTCTGGCTTAATTCAGCAAGAAGGGGAATGTAGGGATCCAATTCAGTCAGAATCAGTAGGAAGGCAGCAATGCTAAGCCAGTTGTTCAGGGTGGGAAGGGGGGGGAAGAGATGGAATAAACATCTCACGGGTGTCATAAAGGATCTTCCTAACTCAGTAAGCCCTGAATCAGTTTGACAGTGCCTGTATCTTTCTCCAGTCAATACAGGGAGAGATGAAATCAGTTGTTTTGTTAAAAAGCAGTTGGACTGGTATTTTCTAATGGCTGAAATAGGGAATATAAATCACAATGAACTAACAAGTAAACAATTTCCTAGGAAATACCAATGCTGTTACCTTGCAAAAGTAGTTCTACTGATTTATTACAGCAGATTACTTAAACACCAACCTTTTAGGGGCAAGACAGTCTGCTGAAAGATGACATTTGGTATGACAGTTGGTTCACAAAATGTTATCATATATAACACTATCCATATTTCCTCCCAATTATCAGCAAAGTATGAACTGCAGGTTATTAATAATAACACAATGCATTTCAACAACTAAAAAAGCAAAAGGAAAAAATAGGAGTATTGTGATTTTTAAAAAAAGAAAACATCTTTAAAGGGCTTTAAAGAGCTCTTACAATTTATACTCAAATCAATATACTCTTGGCAGATAAAACCACAAGGAAAATATACCAGAGACAACACAACCTTTCAGTGCCTAGCTACATTACTTTAGATGGTATCCTAGGTCATTGACACCAGTGCTGGTCCAAGCCTTTGCCAGCTCCAGCAGCGTCCACAACTTCTACAATCTCCATACCTTGACAGCTGAAGAAGAAAATATTATGTGTAAAATACACAATACATAACATATACATTATGTAATTTTTGTATGTAATTTTTAAATGACTGATATTCAGTGATTCAGTGAAAGCAAAGATTACGTATAAGAGCATGTAGTGACATGACAAAGGACAATGGATCCAAACTGTGAGTAAGTTCACATGAGATATCAGGAAAAAAATTCTTTACTGAGAGAGTGGTGAGGCACTGGCACAGGTTGCCCAGAGAAGCTGGGGATGCACCATCCCTGGAAGTGTTCAAGGCCAGGTTAGATGCGCAACCTGGTCTAAGTGGTAGCATTCCTGCCCATGGCAAGGGAACTGAGACCAGGTGATCTTTAAGGTCCTTTCCAAGCCAAACCATTTTGTGATTCCATGATTTCAGGCATGAAGAAAATATCTTTCCAGAGAAAGCACTGAACACTCATTATTGTGGCTGACTGTTTGTATTGCAGAAATGATATCCACACCAAGGACTTCTTGTGCCAATACATGACACGTCTTCATTTACTTTGTTGTGTGTTGTGGAGGCAGAAGCTGACATTTCTCCTCACCTCTGAAATGTGCCCTCTCACAGCACAAAAGCCTGCCATCACACTCCAGACCAAGCAAGTCTGTGTGGAGGACTGCCAGTATTAGTCAGCACTACTGATGAGAACAACAAGCAGGCAGCTTGTCAGAAGTGCTGTGTGACTCAGACTGACTTCCACAAGTCCTTCCGCACCATTAAATTTCTGTATTGTCCCAGCACATGTAGAGTAACAGATGATTAAACACAACCTTATTTTAGGAATCAAGTTAACGAAGCGAGCACCGTGCAATGTGAAGGCTTGTTTCACAAAGGCTGCTGCAGTTTCACTGTGACATTCTTCCCACTATCCTGAATTAGCAGATGTATTTATTACCTGGCAGCTGTGGGCTGGGAGAAAACCCCCATACTGAAGTCATCTTTAATACAGAGCCAGATTAACATAAAACATGAAAAACAACTATTACAAGCTCAGTGCAGGCAACCAGCTGTGAAGTCTGTAGGAACAAATGTAATTTCTGTAACTGGTTACTAATTGCCTGTAACACCTTCACACATCCCTTTCCCCATGAATTGTCCAGCAGGCTTTTGGCTACTCTCATCCTTCAAATACAGGCAGCATTTTGCAGTACCACATTTTGGGAAAAGAGGTTGAAATTCATGTTGTTTTTCACTAATCGTTCCAGCCTGAAACAACATAAGACCCCATTTTAAGCATCGCCTTTCACTCACAGTAATTGAAATTGCAAACCCTACAAACTTTCAGGACAATCACAGCATCAAGTCTAATTTGTATCTTTTGCCAAGGAAAACTTTCACCTACTGCGATGTTTGCAATCAGATTTCCTTTCCCACCCATTCAAATGAAGGGAAATTGAGTTTTGCCCATTCAAAAGACATGGATAAAGACTGACATCTGAAAAATAGGAAACTTTGCAGTAAGATCTCTCACTGCCCCTACTACAGCTCTTTCATTCATTTGGTTTCTCTACAGCATTGCACCAGAGACTACATTTATAAGGGCAGAGAAAAAAAACCCCTGAACTAAATGCAGGACCACAATCCTGGACCTAAAAAATAGAGCTTGCCTTGCACAGGAATCTCTCTGCAGATAACCACGGGAGATCATCCTGAGAGAAAGACCCAGGAGAGCTGGAGGACGTTCAAGAACCACCTTTTCCAGGTTTAGGAAGGTTTATGACTACACACAGAAGAGCAAGGAGAAGAGGCAGAAGGCATGGAAGCATGAACAAGGAGCCCCTGACTAGACATGAAAAAGCAGCACACAACAGGTAGAAGCAAGAGCAGGCGACCTGGGCAGATGCACCATCCAAGCTTGCACAGGTGAAGTTAGGAAGGACAAAGCCCAAATGAAGTGGAATATGGTGAGGAAGGTGAAGGGCAACAAAATAAAGATTTAGCAGAGAGAACATCAGCAACAGCAAGACTAGGGAAAAATAAGGCACCACAGCTGGGTGAGGCAGAGGACCTGCTGACAGGGGACACAGGGAAGGCCAAGGTACTCACTGACACTTGGCTTCTGTTGTTACCAGCAAGAGCAGCCCCCAGGAACCCTGGCACACTGCAGGTACAGGCTGTGGATCAAACCACAGTTAACATTCACACCAACAGGACTACCAAGCTGCCCAAGGAGTGCTGCCTTACTGACAGGATCATCATCTGCTTCTGCCCATTTGCAACTCATCTTCTTGAACTCACCCTTCACCCATCAGTGTTTCTCAGCCACGGTGTCCTTCCTGACAGGGCTGCATTTGGAGACCCTACATTGTACAAAATGGGTATTCAGCATATTGTAAGTAATGCAGTCAGCCTTACCATGACTCCTGGATGCACAGAATGAAAACTGAACAAATATGTTGTTATGTAATGTATATTTCAACAAAATCTGTAAAGAGGCAAAATGTTCTACTGTACAAAGTATTTACAAAAGCATACAACTTCAAAAAAGCCCAATTTATTTTACTGCCAAAATTATTAAACACTAAAAAGACAATCTTGAAGCCTATACACTAGGAATGTAAGTTTTCATGTACAATTAAGAGAACACTTCACAGCAAAAAATGTGAAAAACTGTGTTACTAAAACAGTGTCACATAATGAGCTGAAGAATGAAAATGTGGCAGTTGCTTAAATTCAGGTTCTCACGTGAAGTCAGACATCTATAGATTGATGCAGATACTCCACAGACTTCAGGGAATATCAAGAAATGTGCACATCTAGTCTTAGAAGTAGAATTATACAAATACAAAAGGCAATATATTACACATCTATATACAGCACTGTAACCCTCAAACACCAACAAAAGGTATAGGACAATTACATTCGAAATTTCTAGAATTCCTCATAGGAAATCTCCTTAGAGAGAAGTGTGGCTAAAATAGCTCTATATTTCTGTACCTTTCAAATCTCTTAGATAATCAAGGCAATTCAACACATTTAAATCCATTCAGAAAAGTCATTGCAGCTCTACAGCAAGTGGTTAGAGGCCATACACTTTTTGCACAAATGTTACAGATTCTCACAACAAAAATAATTCTTCTCAGCTCCAATGAGTTTTGCAAGTGTTGCTGTTCAAAGCCATCCTTGGAAACAGTGCCCTCTGATTTGGAACAGTAAGGTCAGTTATAAACGTCAGCATTGAAACAACTTCTCCTATTACAATGTGAGATGATTCACTCCAACATAACATTTTCCCTGCAGAATGGTGCAGCTGTGTGTGTTTGGAAGGTATTCATCAGAGCTACCCACTCCCGGGCAGACTGTAATATGTGGTGGCTTAATAGGTTTCCTTACACTGCTAGAAGACATCTACTTCTTTAACAAAGACTTTCCATTTGACAGCCTGAAGTGATTTGATAATGCTCAAACCCCCCAGAGTTTGACAATTTTAGAAATATCTTCTTCCTGCCCTACTTCCCCCATCGCACTCCCCACCCCTCTCCTAACCCTGCGCCATGGAAAATTGGACAACAAATAATTCTGCCCTCACTCTCCCCTTATTGTGCCCTTTTTTTTTTTTTAACGTTTCAATTTTTAAGAAAAGCAAGAAGCACAACTCACAGTTTTGGTACTACGGAAAGGAATTCTTTAGACTCGATCAGTATGAAGGTGTGATGTCAGCTCACAAAAATACACTGGCTTAGAATCTCCAGAGACCAATACATACATGTTTATATGAAGCCACATATGTATGGAGAGAACAGTCTTTAGTACTCATTTTCTCAAAAAAGTATGAATATTTTCATTATTTCAGTTGTACCAATATGAGCCTATGTCTTGGGTTCAAGCCAGACCAGCTGGATAAAATAAAAGGATAAACTAACTTAATTTCAACACTATTTGGCTTGTGGCCAAGAGTATTGGAAACATTATGTTACAGATCTACACTTTATGGCATTTTAGATCCTAATTTGAAATCCTAATTATTTAGAGCTAAATCTTCCCAGAATAATAAATATCTTTTATACTAACACCCAGCTTGAAAGAGTGTCTACCATGGAGGTACCAAACAATTACTAATTAAAGGAAACAAACCAAAACCAGTAGAATTCTCACAACTAACACCATAACAACGAATATTTGTCTACTTCAATTTTATTTATCTACTCTAGTTTATGCCAATTTAAATTACAATGCAATTTTTTTTCCAATGGATTCTTAGACTCTGCACCACAAAAGTGGATCAGGAAACTGCTGTAAGTTCTGCAGGTTATTTCTTTGCAACATCTAGATCAAATTTCAAGGGAAGGAAGAGCTCTACATTCAGTGTGCGTAGAGACAGCCAATGCCTACTATCAGCTGCCTAACACCCTGCTGTTGCTTGTTGTTTTGCAGCCAGATGCATTAGACCATGTGAAACAAATGTCCTGTCTAATGTGTACTGCAGGAAATCCTATAAAAAAGAGGCTAAATTTTCTGCTGTAGAAAGTATTTATGAAAACAACTTCTAAGAACCAGTTTTTCTCACTGGCCAAAGTATTAAAAACTCATTAGGGCAAATTTGTAGTTGTTCCATTAGGAATGTAAGTTTTCATGTAAAATTAGGAAAATACTTCACTGTAAAAAAGTGAAGTACTGCATTATTAGCAAAGAAGGGTGTCACACAACAAAATGAAGAATGAGAAATTGTGGCACATTCCTTTAAACTCTGGCTCTTGAGTAAATATGAATACCTACAGACTGTTGTGGTTATTCTGCATATTTAGGTGAATTCTCAGGAATGTACACATCCAGTCTGTGGTATTATTAGTACAATTACACAATTATTTACTCTTTTCATTAATTATCCAGCTTATTAATTGCTATAAACCTGAATAACATTAGTTGTTTAAAAGTTACTTGTGCTTCAGCTTAAGTCAAAAAGAAGTATCTAAACTTTTCTCCAGGGAAATGGGAAAGTCTACCAGACTTTTAGTGTTTGTTTTTTTTACAATGTTCTTGACAATAATGGATTAACAGCTGTAGAAATCTGGACAGTTGGGAGCAACTGCGCCTTAGATCTTCATGCTATTTCTCCACTCATAGCAATATATTGTCTGTCCATCAGCTAATAACTGCTACTGGAGTGATTTTGTCAGCTACTGCTTCTTCAGATTTCTGCTTAAGAAGTTTTAATATCAATTTTTAATTAAAATCTTAACATTATAAAAGTTGTTGTCAAACTCACTGAAGGTTAAAGGTTAGGTAAAACCTTGAACAGGTTGCTGGTCTAGAATTTCAAACTAGAAAAATAATAGATATAAAAAACCCTAGGAATTACAGTGCTAGCTATATTTACATTATAATTTCCCTTTGTGCTTGCAAGTTACTGAAAGTACACATCCTTTGGTAGTATTCTGTTAGTCTCAAGCACGAAATTCATGTTAAGCACACTTACACTCCTGATTTGCTTGAGTCAGTGCAAAGGGCTCATATTTCTACATAACTGTGGTACATAAGCACATCTCTTCCCCACAGACAATAAAAGTACTGATGACCAACTTTTCAGTTGATTTTGGAACTGATATTTAAGAATCCTAAAGAAGGAGTCTGTCACATAATTTTTAAGTTCAAAGAGTGACTACTACAGCAATTGATAACTCCCAGCCACAAGCACTGCTGCTGTATTACTTTAGGCCCAGTTTTGAGGACATACAGGTAAACCAAAATGCATCTAAAATCAGACTTGTACAGGCATAAAGAAGTATGAACATTGCTACATGTACCAACTACCAATACAAAAGCCACCAGAACATCAAACACTGAAGTGATGCACTGAAGCACAGCTTACATGTATAAGACAACGTTTGTTCTTACAATGCTCTTCCAAAATTGCATGACAATACTGCAAGACTCCTCCAAAAAAACCCCAAGCACTTGCAGTTTTGCCAATGCCAAGTGGTAGACAAAAAGTAAAACCTGGGAGAGACGCTCCATTTGTTCCCACATTGTACATCTGTAAGAAGCCACACACCTTGGTCAGTGACAACCAACCAATTAACACTTGCTCAGCTGGTGAATGTATGAACTTTTCATGAAGCTGTAAAGCCATCAGAAGTTTACACAAAATAATTGTAACTGTTGTCTAATCACTATTAATGTCAAACATGAGCCAAGTAAGAATTTACGGGTTTGAGACTTAAGGAAGTAATGTATGGCATATTAAGAGCTTAATGTACCAATATCAGGATAAAGTCTCAGTAATTTGTTTTTATACTGGCCAATTTAATATCAATCTGTTGACAAAGTTATGCTAATACTAGGAGGTCGCTGCTGATTAGGTTGTTTGCTTAAAATAGGAAGATCTGTTCTTTCTGTTCCATATATCAATTTGTCCTCCTGAAGACTGCAAGCTGAAAATCTGTTTGCCTCTGTACCAGAGACACTAGCACGGTTATTTGGAACTGGGACACCACTGACCTGTTCAAAGGATTTACTAAACAAAGTAGTGGTTGTTCTGGCCAGGCTATGGCTGCCAGGCTTGGGCAGGGACTGGCTGGTTGTCAGTGTCAGTCTCTTCAGAGAGACAAGCTCTAGATTCTCACTCATGGCTCTCTGAGTTTGTTTTCGTGATAAGTGCTCTCTGCAGGTTTCCCCTTCTTTTTCTTTTCCTCCAGGTTTGCTTCCTCCAGACCTTCGTTGGCTCTTCCCTAAGAGGCTCTTGCTGCCCGGGGTGCTGCTGTTGGACAGGGCAGACTGACTTGTACCAGAAGTAGCCCTAGAGTAAAACCCTTCATCGGTTTCAGACACTTCTATCAGTTCTTCTTCAATTGCTAAGTCGTTGTTATCTGCATGGCAGAAACAGAAATAAAAAATTAACAACTGACTGTCTCACATTCATCGATGTTACATTTTGCTTCATTTTGATATTTACAAGCATGAAGCCATAAAGCAGTAGAACAGAGAACAGAAGACAATGCTTACCTATTCCATGACATTTTGGAATTAAGGTTCATTAGGATACAGAGTTACAGCAAGTAATGTCGCATTAACTACATCAAAAAGCATGCCCCAAATCTCTTTTTGTTGTGATTTTGAAGGAAAAAAAAAAAAAAGAAATGCAGTCTTGTTAATTCATGCAGGAAATCAGAAGCTTAGAGATTATAAAGTACCATACAGAACAAAAAAAAGTGTAAATCTCATTTTGAGCAAGTGATCCACCACATGATTTGGCAAAGCTTGTTATTTACAGGGGTATGTGATCAATGTCCCAAGATACCCAATACGGCACCTGAATGTTTAGCAACCCAAGAACGGTTTAGGACTGAAAGGTCACTTTCTGCATCACGGGTCTGGTGGTAAGAGTTGGAAACTCAAGCACAACATGAGATGTCCAGTACACCGTGAAAGGTAGAATTTGGGAAACCTGGGTTACATAGTAAGGTACTTTTAACATCCATTTTGATGGATTTTTTCATATTTCATTGATCACTGGAATTTGTAAACCCAAATAAATATGCTCAATAAACTCAAAGGTATGTTGAGTCTCGGTGTATTTTTTCCAGATTAAGTACATCTACTTTTAAGTATGTCATCATTGTCTGTGGCACAGACAAAGCTGTGTGCAATACATGCAACTGTGTTATTACACATGCAAATATATTAATTGCATACTTTAATTCTTGAAACATGCAGCAGTGACCCTTTCAATCAACAGCGGTACCTTAGAGTGCAGCTACAAGTGCTCTGCTAAAACTGCACTCTGCCAGATGAGTTTATTCCATCCTCCATCATTTTTCTTACAGATTTTTGCCTCCTGATTTCTGGCATGCCTTTGCTGTCAGTTCTAGGGTCTGTAGCTGTTTCCTGTACTCCCTGTAAATGCTGAACATCATTCTCTGCTAGAGCTCTGCTCTTTTCCCCATTCCCGGTCCTCTCTGCAGCCACACTTGTGACACTAATCTCAGGTATGACAAAGTTGCCCAATTCAGTAGCATCATTACCATTTTCTGGTTGTTCTAGAATTAAAGATGGATAAGAAAAAAAAAAACAACAAAAGATGTCTGAAACAAAACATGAAACAAAAGCCAATAGATACAGATGACTTAAGCATTATAAATTAAAGCAGATGTATGTATATTAACCTCTTGTTAATTAGCAACATTAGCAAGTATGGAATTTTGCTTTATTTCTGAAACTGTAGTCTTCACTTTTCCAGTTATTGGCCTGCACCACACACCAAGACCCACGTTTGGACTTTCAAAACTGAAATTTCTGAGGGTCATTAAACAGATTACCAGAAAGCAAAAGACAGTTCACAATTCCCTTTTATGACTATATTCTCTGTATCACCATGCTAGAATAAAATTTACTTTCACAATGAAATGGCATATCAACTTCATATATTATCAATCAAGACTAGAAATTCTACGTGTACATTGTCACAATCCTGCACCTTGGTCAGCCTGAAAACTAACAGTGTAACAACTAAGCCAATTCAAGCACACTTTGACTTCCATTTTCTTCCTTTATTTCAAAAAACTATTTTCAACCAGAAAGATATTTCTGGATACCCCAGAAAAACTAGTGGAGAAGAGCACTGTGGCACAGAAACCTGTCAAGACTAAAAATGCACCAAAAGTAGAGCTCAGAAAAAGCTCAAGTGAGTCCCTGTTTTATTCATAACACAGCTCTTTCAGGATTAAGTAAGGACCACCAGACTCTACTGCCAGTCTGCTATTGCACATGACAGAAGCTGGCAGCACACTGAGCTGACAGGAAGAAGTCCAAAACCAGAGGAATTTACAATGAGATGATTTTCCACAGTGGCAGCTCTAATGCTCTTTAACTCGAGGGAATCCCCTCTTCCTCCCATCTCCTCATTGAAGACTCTTGTGCAGGCAGAGTGAACTTCTAGGTCAGGTGGGTTCCAGCAC
This sequence comes from Petroica traversi, assembly GCA_025920805.1. Lineage (NCBI taxonomy): Eukaryota > Metazoa > Chordata > Aves > Passeriformes > Petroicidae > Petroica > Petroica traversi. The sequence continues at coordinate 30,331,143 of JAHLSL010000022.1, forward strand.
TAGGCTTGTCACTGCCACTTTTGCTGTCTGCACTGATCACAACTCAGCCAGAAGGTTATTCTGGCAGGGATAGACATCAGTGTCCCCTGATATAAGAGCTATCCCTTATTTTACATGAAAATTCTAATCATCATAAGTCTTTCTAACTAATCAATTACCAGTGAAAGTATCTATTTGACAAGCTCAAAATAGAACCAGTGACTCTTAACACCACTTTCTGCAAAAGTCTTCCATTGTCAGTGGCAAAGGTCACAACAAGCAACGGGAACTGCAATAGTAACAACAATAAATAAACAGTTGTGATAATGATACCACCATCAAATAAAGCCTTTTTTTTTTCTAACACAGGAGCAGAAAGGTTAATGAGAACACCAATGCTCTGATTAGCCCCAGTGCTCTAACTTCACTAGGACAAGGAACCTGTCCCTCTCCTATAGCAACCTTCAATACTCCTCCCTGCTGCCCCAGAGAGAGAAAAGGACAGAACAGAGCTTTACTGTCAGTCCCTTGCCCACCAAGGGCAGAAAAGCACAATTATCCAACTCCAAAGAAAGAAGACTTAGAGTACAAAGCAGAAATCAGAACAAGAGAGGAAGATGTTTTTTTTTGGTAAAAGATTCTGTGTAAAAGCAATACCTACTTATTGTTACTTGCTGGTGTGTATGTCTAAATAATATCCAGCTGTGGTATCAGCACTTTACCCAACATGGCTGCATTCCCACAGCTGTGTAACTGTTACTACAATGAATTGAGGAAAAAACCCCAAAAAGTTAAGGGTTTTACTCATTATAATTATGTCTATTATATCTTTCTGTGAATTTAACTGACTACAGGAGGAAACTAATGGCAAAATACCCCCAAAAATGCGTATCTCAACTCTCATTAACACTGTTTACCATAGCATCTACATTCTTGAGGCAGGGATAAGACTATACAATCCACACCCTTCATAGCAGCATACCCTCCTTATTTTACAACTTTTAAGACACCTAAACCAAACCTTCAGCTTCAGAGTGCTTGGTTGTGAATATAATACTGCTTTCAAGCCAGACAGTGCTGGGGGCCTAGCCTTTGAGGGCTATTAACACCCAGTACACAAGGTAATGTAACAAAAGGGAAAACCAAGGACACTGCTGAACAGCGCAGAGACAAAACTGAATAATTGTGACAGTTTGAATACAGATATATCCATAGCAGTTGAAGGAAAATGTATTTGGTACCACATTTCTGAATGCTTTGAGCAGTACAACCAACTTTGATAAATGCATTTCATGTTTACTAACTGCTAAAACTTAATTCAAAATTATAGTCTACCTTATTACGGTTGCCCAGATCATTTACCTCAGACTGCACAGGCAAACTGCCCATTCAGATTGTAATTAATTTTTAACCCCCACAGCTCGAGCTGCATGTCCTGCACAACTCTGTTACCATATTTAATTAGTCATAAAAGCATCAGGTTTACATCCCAAGATCAGCATTAATTTCAGATTCTTGCAAGTTAAAATTATTTCAGGAACTAATACTGTTATAAAAAAAAGGTAAGAAAATTCTCTCCCCATAGAGAATTCATAGACTAGTATTTCTAAACCTTGTGTACTACATGAAAGTCAATTCTGCAGCAAAGAAAATAAGTAACTTCTTGTCCTTCTTCGCAGGTTGAGGTCTTTGTTCTAGAGTTATGTATCTTACCAACATCTGGTTAGCTCTTCTCAGTCTGTTACATCAGAGTGTTTCTTCTACACACACGAGCTGATGCTCCTCTTCAGGTGTGATAATTTACAGGCAATCCAATCCAACAGCACTAAATGATTTGCTGCTAAGTAGTGGCTACTGTCAGCTCACTATAAACACTTACGATTTGGGATTAGATGGATCCATTTTGCAAACACCCTCTCCGCTAGTACCTCGACTGTACCTATCTGTGAAGTTTAAATTCACATTACTAATTGAATTTAAAAAGTCCTTCTAAGCAACTGCTCTTGATGAACAAATTACAGGGTTAAGTATCACAAAAAGATTCAATGTTAAGTCAACCTTTATTTAAAACTGACTTCAATCTAGAGTTCTAGCAAAGGCTAGAAAGATCTAATGTCTGAAACCTTTTACAGTAAAATTATTTTTTTTAAAAGATAAAGAAAATAAAGCCCATGTTCTCAGCTGGAAATGTTAATCACTGGGGTTCTTCAATTTTATTTTACACACATAATTAGTGATTGAAAATTGCTGCCCTTGCTTCCCCAAGAGATAATTTGCTTCATCAGATCTCCTAGTCCACACAATGAATAACTTCAAACACTTCTCAGCTGTTTCCTCTGACTTCCTAATCCATTTATACTCATTTCTATTATATTGAAAATAAAAATAACCCCTCCAAACACATTTTTCCTCTTACACTGTGAGAGAGAGACTAATGGTCAGGAGATACAATGTTTGTCATCTAAATTCTTCCAATCCCAGTATTCATTTTAATTCAAACAAGCATCTGTAAGCACAAGCCTTGTTATTCTTTCTGCATACCAACCCTGAAGATGTATTTCCTATCTTTCTTTCCTCAGGAATTGTAAGGCACTGAATTAGGTTAGTAGGAATTTTGAAAACTGGAGACCATCCACTCTGACTTTTTATAAAGGCTTTTCAAGTCACAAACAAAAGTTTTGTTAGGATTTTATAATGAAAATTTCGAGTTTAGCCAAAGTGGTTTATGCATGGAATATTTGCCATTTAAAACAACACAACTGACAGTCACTCTTAGCTAGATACCACAGATTCAGCTTTGGACTCTAAAGTAGCCTGATGTTTCCACAGCCTGCAAATTTACAATTACTCCCACAACCTACCACACATTCCACTCCAACCCACCCTACAAGTGATTTTCTTTCTCTTCCTTAAATGCCATAGTGCTGAGACAAATCCAACATCTTCCCAAAAACTCAAACCAAATGCTGACATTAAGTCCTTAATCTTTCAGTTTTCATCCCTGAACACTGACTACTCCTTGCTTGTATCGCACCAACTAGATTATTGCTGTTTCTCTCAACTTGTCCTACTTTATAAGACTCTCATAAAACACAGCATTCCACTCCACTTCTGAGTTGAACTAGTATTCTCATTTCTCTTTCACCTCACTGTTATCTGCTGCAGGGCACACTTGTCCCACACTTTTCCCCTTGAACTTCACCAAGCCACACTCCCTGCAAGGAGGCAATAACTGTGAAAACCTCTCTATTTCTGTATTTGCTGAAAATTTTGTATTCTTATGAGGATGTATCCAATACTCATTTTGTAACATTTTGGTCTTCTATATTTTCTCCTGTAAACAGAATGTTTACACTTACAATTTTAATACACTTTCTACTTCTCTGGATGAACCAGCACTCAGTATCCTTGATCTGTGTCACTCTCCACCATCTCATCTGAACAAGCATCAAAACCACTCAAAAAAAATAGCTAACAAAACTGCCAAGCTTCAGAGGGCATTAGCCCATTTAAAAGCTAAGATATCACACAGTTTTCTTGCACCTGGTCAATAATCCATGCTTACCAACTTTAAGGCTGAAGAAAAAAAAATAAAATGGTCCTTAGCAACCTTGAGATGTCAATAATGACCTGATACTCCACCTCACTAAAGACACTAATGTTTTGCTCCTCAGGTTTGTCTGACAGTTTTAAGCAGTTTTTAATCAATTGAAATGAAATTTGGTTATTTTACCTTCCTTCTCTGCCCTTCAACCCCTCTGTCAGCTTACTACTGGTACTACTACTACAAATGTGTTCTACCATCAAATATTTCTCAACACCTGAATTTATGACAAGTAACTTAGCAAAGTTTTTCTAATTCAACTGTCAGTATACTACAAAAGCTCAGATAGAACACATCATACAGAAGTTCTGATGGTACTACAAAACCCTCAGTGAACCTATCAGAAAAGCACTCTTATCCACACCCACACTATTAGCCTGTAACTAGGATTACAATCCCAACAGAACAAGCCACTGCCAATTCTCATCACCGGTCCAGTGGCCAATCACTCATCTGAAGATGGCAAAGGTGGTGAAATACAACATTTAGACTCACAGAACTCTTGCTGTACTGCTACTTCTGCAGTACATTCAGCAACATTTTTTCCTACTTTTCAGCCCAGACTTGTGCTCTGCTTTGTGAAAGCCCTTCTACTAGTTTATCCAAATACACAGGTTTTGGCTGGAACAGAGACAATTTTCTTCACAGTAGCTGGAATGGGACAGTGTTTTGCATTTGGGATGGAAACGGTGTTGGTATTTTGTTGATACAGGGTTTATTTTTGTTATTTCCTTCAGGTACTAGAAACTACTTTTCAAGAGAAAGAAGGAAAATAATTTTCTAAGGGACCAGTAATCATGTAAATCTCCCTTTAACAAAAAGGTTTTGTGTCTGCTGTGGTTTTAAACATGGTTAAGGAAATAAAGAATACATTTAATCTGAATTGTGTTGAGATTCCCATTCACTAATAAAGAAAATAAAACCCTCCAAATTGCTGCTTGCCTATAAGTAATAAACACCTGAAATAATAAAAGTCACAATATTATTTTAAAAACAAGGAAAAAGCTGAGAATTTATTTCAAAATGTGTTTCTTACCATGCCTTTTCCATCTATGCCCTCTTATAGACATGCTAGTCACAGCATTTCTTGATATTCTGGATGAAGTAGGTGTAATTTCAACCTGAATGCATCTTGTACCTTCTTTACTAGATTTCATGGCACCCTGAGGCAGTGAAGCTTTTATTGCATTAGCAACCTAAAACAAAAGAGAAGCACTTAAGTTCTTATCACAAAGGTCCAAATTTTACAATAATTCTGTTGGAGATTCTCACTATTTCAAGAAGAATACCACGTACAATTCCAATTTCTGTTCAAAGAGCACGCCACCTTTTGTGTGGCCTATAAAGAACACTGGCTGCAATTAGCTCTCAGAACTAATACTTGCCACTTTCTTAAAACAAGGTTTCCAGTTTCAGGATGTGCCTATTCCTTCAGAGTTCTGCTGCACTATTATCCTAGTCCTGAAGACTTAGAAGTGCTCTGCTGAAAGCAGCTTGGTCACTCAGAAACATGACACCACAACTAAGCACAGTGAAAAGCCCTGTGCAGTGTGTGCACTTACAAACTGAGCTGCTTGCACAAGCACACACTCAGATTTAGGCTCCTGGTATCATCTTATATCATGCATGCTCACAGGAAGGACTTCCCAGGCTAAAAATTCTACTCAACAAACTGTTGAAATAAAATACCTACCAGCAGAGGTTCTGGATACAGTTCAAGCTGTGCTCTATACAAAACATCATCCATAGCTTTACGAGCCAGATCCCATTCTCCATTATAACTGCAAAGGTAAAATTATACATAATAATAAGCATAATAAGCATCTGTGGCAACAGATAAACCTTCTTGGTCTCATAACCTTCACAGATCTAGTGCTCCTTGAGAGTTCATTTTAGAGGAGCTACTTGTGTTTATTAGCAGTAAGCATGCAATTTAGAGAACTTTGAAGTAGCATCTATGGAGACAAAGTTTTATTTTCATTGGCCACCCCAAACAGTTTAAAAATTATATCATTAGCTGTTCATCACAAAATATTCTGAAATACAAGAATTTTTAAGATTACTCCACCTTTTGAGTATTACTGGTCTCAAATTTTTCAGTTACTAAGTTTCACACATTAACATGACTTTCAAAGGACAGATGACATCAGCACTTCAGAGAAAAAACATAACATTTTTTCCTTAACTAGACTAATGCCAAAACTAACCATGAAAAAATGTGGATGGCAGACAATGGCTGGAAAAGTGTTTTTACAGTATTTTCTTCCCATCAGCAGTTATAGCTATCAAGTGCTGCTCCAGCCATCTTTCCCCAGTATGACACAGATAGATAGATATATAGATATATGTGTATAACACTTCATCCAACTGCTTGGAGAACTGTCTCTTCCCAAGGACCTTACAGCTACACACAACATCTGCTCACTGGAAAATGAAATGCCTCCAAGGTAGCATGCCTGAACAAGCACACAAATGAGGCTGGCATTTCTCTACTCTGTTTACATTAAAAAAAACCCAACAACTTACAAGGCATAATAGATCCCTGTCAGCATTTGCACCATGAATTCAGATGAAACTGGAATCCTACTGTTGACTCCCTTGTACTTTCTCACTTGCTGGCGAGGATATCCACAGACACAAATTCTAAAGAAATCATACATTTGTCATTAGTAAATAACACAGAATCACCTTTGTGGTTTATATACTTTCCATACTTCACCAGTACTGATTGGTTTTTAGAAGCTCTGAGTCATTTCTTCTAAAAATACAAGAATGATATCCAAGTAAGGTCACATTCTTATGAAGAGACTTTTTGCCCAAATGCAAAAAATCTGGATTTACAACTTGAGATCAGCACAAAACATTTTGTGCTGTAATTTTTATTCACAATCCATGTTTGTAATTCAAGAAATTTAAAATGTAAGAAATTTTTAAAAATTTAAGATAAAAATTGAATTAGACTTACTAGAAGAAAGTACATTTGTTGAAGATCTTAAAGAAAAACCCCAAAATTCCACATTGCTCAAATCAATTAAAGTACTCTATATATCCAAATAGCAGAATATAGATTCTACCACATACAAACAGGGCACTGAAAGATATTCTGATACATATTTCCCATATTGGAACAGGCTGTCTATTCTCAAATGTTGTCAGGGTAAGATTTTCAGTAAGTAGAGAAATATGAATGACAAAACCAGGCAGGAATAAAGAACACTGAAAGAAGTTAAATTGTATAGTATTAAATAATTCAGTATCCAAACGTTCAACATTTTGAAGCAGAAAGACTTGCTTGCATCTACTGGCAAGCTGCTTCTGTTTCTTTTGGATTCTTTAAAAATTATTTATTCCAAACACAATCAAAACCTAATCAAGCAGAATAAGCAACATCAGACCCCTTTACACAATCTTTAGCTTCTAAACATTTTTAAGCTCATATTTTAGAGCAGTTTATCTAACAAAGATCTTGTAATTACTCTTGTAAATACTGCCAAGTACTCCAAAGTCTCTTGCCTCCTTGGAAGAAAAGGAAATCTTACAGGCATCCATTATCATTCTTTAGTTGTGAGAGAAGCCTAGGAACTATCCTAGAAAAAAGTTGCTGCAGCTGACTTGGGTCTCTTGAGTTTCCTCGCTTAAGGAGAGCATTCTAATTTTGCCCTTAACATACATCTCACTTTTGAAAATCCAAACATGTTTACTACCAGTTTTTCTTCTTTGAAAAAGAAATTGATCAAAAACCAGACACTTTAGTTAAAGCTGAGGTGGGTCTTTTTTTGTTTTGAGGTCAGGGGGTGGTGGTTGGCATTGCTATTTTGGTGTTTTGAAGCAGCAGCTGATTTGGAAATGCTCAATGTATCCATAAAAATGGATGTATTTCTAGTTTCAACACCTACTTTAATTATAACAAAGTTTCAACCTGCACAGCATCTGAATTTATTCAGCAAACTTGCAATGCAAAATATATCACACTTCTAAAAGACATTTCTGGTTTTCTTTAGTTAACTCAACTTCAACTACTGTTTTTAAAAACAAACAGTTCCCTTCAACTTCTCCTCTTAAGAGAGAAGCCTAACCTGCATATAAGCCAGGTTATTGTTCCTCATTTTGAGATTTCAACCCACAGTTATGTAAGAGACACTTTAAAAGCAAATAATGCAACTGTAAACACTTATGAAAAGAAGTCAAGTTTAAAAGCGGCCTTTGGGAACTCGAAGCTTGTTTTTATAAAAGAAGTCCAAACTTACTGCATTTCAAGCTAGAAATACCATTTTAATTAAAACAACCTGCAGAAATTACCTTGAAGAAATTTGACACAATGACTGAAGAGACATTGCAGGCATGTGGCTTAAGGCAGCATTGTAACAGAGCAGAAGGAAAGTCAGCACTTCAAACCTGGGATTTGAAAGAAACATTGGAATTCCATTACCAATTTTATTTTTTAAAAGAAAACAAGTTTACGTAGATTGATAAGAGTTATTTGAACAGATTTGGCATTGCATTTCAATAAAATCAACTACTGAGTAAGCTTTTCCTCTATATGTAGTAACATGCCCTGCTGATCTTTCTGCATCTACATTTACAAGGCTTCAGAAACAAAAAAGCACATTGACAAAACACAACATATACCAATCTTCTTTCAGTCTACAACTATGCTAAAAATTAGAAGCTCAGATCCATTATGGACTCTCAAGCAAAATCCCTTTATATGATTTCACCTGTTCTGGGCTGTCAGCATCTCCCTCTGAGGGTGAGGTCCACTGTACACAACCCTGGACAAACCATGCTGTGACAAAGCTCCTTCAGTGAGGGCCATGGAGCCAATGCTGGAGGGCTAAAGGAAAACAAGGGTCACTTCAAAACTTGCTACAATGCAAGTGAAAATAGACAGCAATGAGCATCACCAGATTTTTATATATAAATGTTTAACAGGCTTTAGGTTATCTGACTGTTTAAGACAAGTCATTTTACACCAGGTAAGGTAAATGCTTCAGACAAGAAAAAAAAAAGACATAGTTGCTGCATGGATATTGTGGAATGATGACCATTCAATCTCAAAGAGGCCTCAGAGACCAGTGAGCAGTACTCAGAAATCTGAGAAGTATGTTCCTATGTCATCATGCAACATGTTAAAACTATTTTCACTTTTATTCTTAGCAAACAGGCCCTCAGAGCATACTTCCCTTCTCAATCAGGAACTTCACTTTGTAGGGGTTACTTACTTCATGATAGACAGAAGGTTTGGACAAAGATGGAATAGTGAAACTCAGCACTTTGCTATGTCCCTCTTTGTCAACTATCTCCTGAAAAAGACAGAAGATATCAATGGTTACACTGTACTACAGAAAACAGAGATCCAAAAATGTTAAATACTATTATAGGGACAGAAAAGGATACTACAACAATCCAAGCTGCAAGCTAGAAATTATCTCTCTATTTGCTTTCTATCACAGCACATTTTGCTTGTTATGAAAACTCTTCAAATAACTTAGCCAAGGGCACATCCATTCGCATACATAAACCACCTTAAAAACACTAACAGGAAACATCATATTTAAACAGCATTATCTTTTTAAAATTATACACTATTTGCTAATTGTGAAGGTTAATGATCAATAATTCTGTTCCGAAAGCTATTAACCACCAAGTAATCATCTACAAGCAATTTGTTTTGGAAATATTACAGCTCTGGAATGACTGCAGCCTCATATGGGTTGACAGCAGCAGACCACAGCATTTGGAAAAGCAAAGTATAACTCTATGGAATTAAACAAGCATGGATTCAAAGCTTTAGAGAAGCTGCTTTCCTGAGACACCACCACAGCAGCAGCTGGAACACTTCTTGCTCCTGGTAAGTTAACAGAAGACTAATGAGTAAGGCAAAACAAGATGTGGTTTTGTACCACAGAACCTGACAGATAACAAACACCACACATTAGATTTTACCCTCCTCTTTTCTCAATTTCAGCAGCTGATTTCAAATATCCAGAAGTAATAATTAAAATGAAATTTCAGTGTCTCCTAAAACACATGCCTTGGAAGGCTGAAAGTCTAACTTCACATAGTAATTATTAAAACTCCTGCCTTAAAATAAAATATGAATTGGTTAATGAAGACTGGATCAAACAGAGCTGTTCCTTCTGAAAAGCTGCACAGCTCCTCCACTCTCCACATAAACCACTGATACTTAAATTTTTAATATCACTCATTACATCAATGTGGAAAACATGTTCCTCAATATATAGGAGAAAGGGAAAGAAAATGGCGACGTTCAAACTTCTAAATTCTAAAAATATTAATATTTGTAGTCTTCATTCTAGTCAGATTTGAAATTAACTTTCAGGAGTGCATTTCAAGATCTGAAGTGTATTTAAAAAACCCTGATAAATACAGCTAGGAAAGCAAAAAACTTCAACTGCATGCACTACCACTCTACATTCCTAAGCTGAAGGTAGAACAAATCAGTTCATGATCTCAAGGTTCAGCCACAGTAATTCCACACCCCTCACAGTAGCCAATTTAAAATTATTCTGAGCAATATTTTTAATTTTTCATCTTCATTCAGTAAGAAACTGTGGGAGTCCTACTGAACGTGTTAAGTTTCCAAGACTCCACTGTACATATTTACACAGGAATTACTATTTATATTAGGCTTCATATTTCCTCTCCTTTTTGAAAACACAAAGTAGTTGGCTAAAGAGACAATAAGTATCTAAGCAGGTCACCTACTACCTTTTCAACCCGTACACTAAATACCATCTTGATCGTTTCGGTTACAAATTTTATACAAACCCAATAGCAGGGAAGAAGTCAATGTGAGTACTGTGGCACTGTTTTCCCATTAGCATTCCTCATGTCTTAAAGCAAAATGAGAAAAAAAGTTCCCAAAAGTCATGCTGATCTACAGCTTTCTAGGGAAGCTTGCTGTGAAATTCTCATGACCCCAGGCAGCTGGAGATGGAAAGCCAAGTTACTAATTGAGAAAGAAATTGTTCACAGCTAAGAGAGGATCTTACCAGACTGGTTTCAAGCTTAACTGTAAATGTAATCTCTTCTGGGAGAAAAACAAATTATTAGAGCCACATCCATGAACCATTTTAAATTACTTCATCATGGAGATAAAGGAGTGAACTGCCTTAAGGCGTAAGAGAAGTCAAATGATTTTCAGGAATGTTCTTCTTGTCAGACATAGCTAAGCATACAGAAAACAGCAGGAAGCCTGTACTCTGCCTTCAAGGAGTGGAACATAAGGGCTCAGGTCTTTTAAATTAGACTCCTGGGTGAAAAAAAGTCTTCACTTGCTTGGTAAAGACACCTGTGATTATTTCTAGATGACAGATAGCAGCTGTCTTCTCCAGATTTTCAGAATGAGGAGACTTGAAGTTCATCACTATTTCACTTCACAAAAAGCCTCCCTTAAAAAACCAGAAGAAACTGCACTGACAAGAATCCCACAATATAATAAAACACTAAGTATTTTAAATAGCCATGAAAAGACTAAAATATGGTGCTTTTAAGGGTTCCTTATTAATTCTGTTCTTTCAAGCATAGATTTAGCTACAAACAGAATATTTTCATATAAAATATTTTTTAAATGTCAAGGTTATTTCAAAATGGAGACCTTTAATTTCTCAAAGCAATCTGTTCAGCAGTCAAGTATTAGTTGAAAGTAATTTTTTCTGTGGTTTTAGTCCAGATAGTCAAAATAGCCCAGAAAATATGGGCCACAATTTCAAAAGCAGTGCCTTGAAAAGTTCTCAAGGAGAATGTGAGTTTCACCACCATAGCAAGAAATAAGTAACAAAAAACTAAGAAAGAGCAGAGAAAATATTAACCAAAGAACGAAAGCTCACGTTGCAGATTTCTGACGGACACCAATTTGAAGAGTTGAGACTGAAACAATCACTTAATTTCACTTCTGAAACAAAAATCTTGAAATACAAACCAAGTTATAAACTCCTAGGAGAAGAGCCTCTATGCATCCACTGCTCTGCAAATCTCTGCTGGCTGAGACTGCAAGGTAGCACCACATCAATTCTGGCAGAAACTGCAGCGTGAACCGTAGCAATTGTTCCTCACCACTGCGGTAGAACTCAAAGAGCTGGTGGCAAACTGGCTCCAGAAGCTGAAACACAAGTTTCAATTGTGAATGAAGAGAATATTACAAAAGTCTGCAACTTTGTCTGAATCAATCCTTTAGCCAAAATTGCAAACTGGTAAAAATTATTTTAGTCATTAGGGAGTGACTGACACAATAATTGCTCAAGTCACCTTACACACTTTCATGTCTATGACATACTTTTGGATGATAATAGAAGAGCCATTCATCCTACATGAATAAAGTAATTCCAAAGGCTGCTTTGCCTCATTTTTGGCTCACTTCCTCCAGCCTCAAATGCACATATAGAGGATAAATTATCACATACCTCATACGTCTCAGTATCTCTAATATACAGGGAAAGTACCTGAATAAAAGGGTTTGTTATTCTACAACTTCAAGAGCAAACACAAAAATTGCTACAATCTTTATCCACATAATGAGAAGAGCTGTATAACACTTAAATTCCAAGCATTACAAAAACTTAGTACACAATAGAATTAGTTCATTTTCCCACTCTCATTAAAATATTCTAGAAATCTCAATGCGTTTATACATTTGAGACAGAAATGGGAAGCCTCAAGAGTAATTTTAGAATCAAATCTGTTAAGCTGATACAAATGGATGTAAAACACTGAACTGGAAGTAATACACTGAGCTAAATGAAGTTAAAAAAAAGATTTTAAAACAATGAAGTTATCAGCCTGCACCGTATTTAATTTTAATGTGCCTTCTTGTGCTAACCACCTACCTCTGCTATAAGGATGAAACACTGTGTTAACCACCACAATGAGTCAATGTATGGAAATTTGGAGATTTCCTAATTTTCTTCAATTAGAAAATACTGTCAAAAACAGCAGGCATATTCAAAGGCAGCTGAGTTACTAAATTCAGTTCTGCTATTTGTCTAGGTCACAACTTTAGTTTTAGTAGAGTAAGTTTTCAGGAAAATAAGAAAGCCAATTCCATATTCGTCCCTTTATTGAAGCAAAGGAGGCAAAATCACCAGGGATATTATGCTAGAAAAATACCTGCTTGTTTTCCTAAGCTTTTCCTCCTGAACATGAAAAGTTATTCCTGAAACTGAAAAATCTTAGGAGATTTGAGTTCTTTTTTAAGAAGTAATCTGGGACAATCTGATCCATTCTAAAAAAGAGGGACTTTTAGCTTCACTTTGGAAAAATCATCTCTGAAAAATCTACAGTAAAGGCAAAAAAACCACGCCAAGCTAAACTAGTCAACAGTTTTAAGAGGAGTACAGCAAAGATCCTTCTAGAAAACTTTACCAGCAGAACTGTGTTCCATCTTCTGCTTACATTTTTCACACAATTTCCCGTAATGAAGTATCAGTTGTGAATGACGTGCATGAACTTTAAAAGACACATAAATAGCTGTGACAGGTATCCATGTTTACATTGTTATCTCACTTGAGACAGCTTTGTATCAGCACATTTAAATGCATAATCAGTACAAAACCAGATTTTCTTCCTCAAAATGCCACCACATGCTGCAACCTTATATCAAAACACACTAATAACTGTTGCTGTTTCAAGATATCATTTTGAACTAAACAGTTCTAAAAGGTATCTACACTGAGATGTTTTCTAAAGCTGGAACAGAAGAATGTCCAAAGTAATTTCATCCCTCTTCCTTTTAAGCTGCACCCAAGTGTGTTAGACACTCCAAACACTTGCTATTTCTTAATGCAAATGCCTGCATGGCTCTTATCTAAAATGACAGCAAGAGTGTTTTAAGTAAAAAGCAAAACATCTTCAGGCTTTGAAAAAACTCCATCACATATTTATTTAATTATTTTTTACTCTTGGAAGCCTTTAGTGAATTATAAGTCCTTTAAATCTTCACATCTTCTGAAGACTCTCCTTTCACTGAACTACATTTTTCAACTAGCAGTGGTCCATGAGCCTCAAAAGTAACTAAGTCATTACTAACACAGCTACTATGAAGTGGATGTTAAACAAGTAGTTCATTTATCAAACAAATGGGTAATTAATTTTTTGGAAAAGCAAACCCAAACAGCCCATATGAAAAGCAAACCTGGACCAGCAGGAATGTGCAGTTACAGGTGCAAATACACACGATGACTTTTCAAATGCTTAAAAAAAACCCACGTCCATCCCACAAAACAAGATTAATCACAATTTTACAGTACTGATAATTATTATAAATACATTTACTCAAAGGTGTACAGATGGGGTTGTTTGTCCATTTTCATGGATTAATCCCTCCCCTTTGCATTATGCCTGTGAGATAAGAGAGGACAGCACATACCCTACACAGTACAGCAAGCTGGCATTACACAATGCAGCTAATAGATCTCAAAAAGCAGGTAAAAGAAACTACCTTCCTTTTTATCTGCTAGTTTGTAATTATTTTCACAAATGTGCAAAGCTCTCTTTAGTCACTTCCACAAAGCAACAGCTACTTGAAAAAAAGTCCAAGAAGAATTTTAGGACTTTTTCCCAAGGCAGCACAACACTCAGTGTCAGCACTGGCCTTTCACTTCAATTCAAAGTCTCACTAACAGGGAAACCTTCAATACCCTAACCCTGGAATTCTCCCAACAACCTATGCAAGCAGAATTTCCAGCAGCACCCTGCTACTAAGGTCCCTGAGAAACCTAGTCAGAAGTAGTAAGAACACATTAAAGTATTAATTAGGCTATCAACAGGGAAACTCAACAGATTAATTTACATTTTGATACGCATTCTGAAGACCAGACAGGCTTGACTAAATAGCTGGAATGACTCAGAATGCCTTTCTGAGCAGCAAGTTAAAATTACATTTGTTCTTTGCTGGACAACCTGGGAGTTTCACTGTCAGCATTCTCTCTAAAAGCATATATACTGAAAGCATTTTATCCTCTGACCTTTAGTACTGGCATAATCTCAAACTTTGGGAAGATGCCTTATTTCTGGGTCTTTTCAGAAGAGGAGTTAAGGGTATGGTGCATTTCTAAAAAAAATGCACAGAAGGATTTCTGGATGGCAGAAAGCAGCTAACAACACTCAGTTAAACCCAGCTCAGGATGTTCTGAACATACTTAGACATTTTAAAACAAGGGCAGTCATGGGATATGGAACTTTCTTAGTACAGGTACTGAGAAAACCTGCCCCTTTCCCCATATTTTTTTCATATTTTGCCCTCATTTCAGTATGGGTACATCCACTGTATAAATTCATGTCTTTGTATCTTATGGATTTCCAAAAACAAAAAAACTAAGACCTTGGCAACAATTTTAAAAGGATGGCTAACCTATCTAACTTTGGTCCCTTGCATTGCAATAGACAAGCTTTTGGACACCTAGAGATCCACATACAAGTGATAATTATAGAAAGAATTCTATCAGACACAAACATCTTTTCAATTCCTGAACGCATTTCTCAATTCTATATCCAAGTGCTGAAGCCTATGAATGTGACCTACAAGCTTAGCTATGATCACATATGGGTTACAAAACTCAATTTTTTTTCCCATGACAGTATGTCATTGCTAAGAACAAACTTTTTGAAGGAGATTCTTCATCAATTAACTAGCATGCAAGGTGTTACATCAGATACTTTGGGTGAGAAACCTAAAATACTCACTTCACTCTGTGGCTCCTGAATTACATTGTAAAGAGATGAAATCAAAGCAGTCTTGTCTTTCAAGCTGGTAGCATAGCTGGATATGGATGATTCTGGCAGTGTCTGAAATAAAAATATTATAAGCAATTCGTACCATTAAAATATAACAGTTATTTCAACAACAATTTTCCATTACAAGTTACTATTTATCAGAGTTTACTATAAACTAAACCTTGTTTCACAAAGAAATCCTTACACTTTCAGACCTTTGCCAGCAGATAACGCTGCACTCTATCATTTTGCAGTTTTGTGCAGAATGTAACAACAGTGGATGGGAAATTGATAAAAAACAAGTTACAAAAATGCAACCACCACTGAAATTTCACTGTGAGATGTCAGACCTGTAAAACTTTTACAGTTTTCAGATCCATACTTCAAGGAGTTCTCAAGACCAATTGTACACAGGTAGTGAACCTTATTACCAGATACAGTATTACTCCGGAAAAACACAAATTCCAGTTAATGCAAATGCTAGCTCTTCACTATACATATTTTTGGCCAGTACTTAAGAAGGTAAAAATCTAATCTTTTTAACAACCCTTTAGAAGATGTACATTTGAAGTTACACAAGCCTTACAGCACTTATCTCCAGTCCTTCAAAGGAGTCCACTCTACAGACAAGAAAACACATTTCTAGTGTATCTAAAGCAGACCAGGAGCAAAACCTACAGTCAAGTCTGGTACTCAAACCAATAAAATCATTCATCTATGATATTGATTTTCACTGCTCTCTGCCAGGAACTCTGTCACCTCAAAAGAGGTAAGGAAAAAATCCTTTCAGACAGGCATTTGTATTTATCACATGATCTCAGCAAAAGCCAAGGTTATATTTTTCATTTTCTACAGGATGCAAGCACTCTTGCATACCTCATGAGCAGTGACTCAAACACTTCTGGCTAAATATCCTAGAGTGTATTACCTTGAACTCTGATAACCACTCCTCCACGACCCCAGTATCCACAGCTAACATCTTCCAACATCTGCTTCAAAACCTTCAGTCTGAAAGAATAAGCAAACACAGTTTGTGAATACTCCAGTCACTGCATTTAACAGATGATGAAAATTAAGTCTCTGTGAACATTTAAAGAATCTTATCATGCTTTTACTTGTTAACATTTTACATGCTGACATTACTTTGAACTTTTATTGTACCTCACTTATGCATGCTGCTGGAAGCATTAAACACAGGAGCCTTTACATACAGCAGTTTAACAAATTCCAACTATGTTTTGCGTGGGAAGTAAGTCAAAGATTTGCAGAAATGGCAGTCTGACAACAGAAAATATTACCTCCTCAATTTCAATTTATTTTTCAGCTTACAAAACTCGAGAGGAAACTATGGACTCACTGAAGAGAAACTACTGTTTAGGTTTTTCCTAGTCAACTGCTATTCCCAATTTGGAAAAGGTCACTGAAATAAAGGCGGATGGAAAACCTTTCAGTCCTCCCCCACCATGGCAACACAAGACAATGAGCCTGCTGCCTCAGCACAGAGCCTAAGATGGACTCCCCAGCCCAACATTCTGCCCCATCTCAGACAGAGAGGTCATCAGCAGCAGGACTTTAACACGGGAGATGCAGAGTGGCTTCTGAAATTAAGTTCTGATTTCTCCTCAGTTTTGAGAAACCACTTAAAAACAACTGTCCCTTGGAGCAGCTTATTCTGACAAAAAAGACCAATGTATCATTAAGATACAAAACTACTGCAAGTTAAAAGAGCATGCTGTTAGCTTATCCAAATTGTGCCCATGGATTTCAGTGACAAAATTCAATACTCATCTGAGGAAAAAATTAACACCGTTTTGGTGAAATGTTCATAATGGGAGATACCCCATCAAGTTTTACTTTGCCAGTTTAAAATTAGTTTTGAAGTACTGCTATCCAAGTATGGGCTTGTCCATGAATGACAAGCAAGGAAAAGATGGGAGGTAAGAACTGCCTTTTATAACACAAATACAAATATTTTCTTCTGAAATCCAGACTGTAGTAGAACATATAGAGACTATTTACATTATATTTTAAGAAGTCTAAATGGAGAAGAACCAGAAGAGCTCACTATAACCTTCCAAAGCAAGGAGAGTGGGGAAAGCCCAAACTTAAATAAGGCTCTAAGCAATGACAAAGATCTTTCAATGCACAGACAGTGTTGTGAGTAAACTACTATTCAGACATGAATGGCAAAAGGAATAAAATTGAACAGGCTGTCCAGAAATTTTATTTTCATAATCATTTTAATCCACAATAACAACATAAGGCAACCAAAGACTTCTGTGCCCCCCCAGTCCTCACTTGCACAGTCATTAAATAACATACTGGGACAGGTGAAATCACGAGGAACCAGCTATGGCAATGTCCTCTCCCAGCCCTAGAGAGACGCAGGTCTGCACAAAGCTTGCAAGAACACTACCTTTGAAGGATGAAAGGACAACAGGGAAGGGCTAAGGAAATGAAAGCATTTAATTTTTGGAGACAAGACTACTGCCATGGCTGGATATGGGCTCTTCAAGGATTGGGACGGAGAAAGCCATCCTTTAATTGGAAGAGCAGCAGAAACACATGGAGCTCAGCCCTGCTGTGGATGCTGAGACAGCTGAGAGCTTATGGGTCACAGATGAGAGAGCAGAACATGGGTGACATTATGGCAGGTGTTTGCTACTCAGCACCCGAGCAAGACAAAACATAGGAAGCCCTCTTCACACGGCTGAGGAAGCCTCGCATGAACAGGCACCTGGTCCTCACACAGAACATGAACCCCCCTCTTATTTCTTGGAGGGGAAACAGAAGAGGGAACAAGCAACCCAGGTGGCTTTTGGAGTATGCTGATTATCACTTCCTGAAACAGGAGACTGAGGAGGCAAAGGCAGCCCTCTGCTAAACATCGTAATTGCAAACATGGAAAAACTGTCCCGTGATGCCAAGGCCAGGGCAGACACAGCCACAATGACCATGACAAAGTAGATCACAGGATCCCGGTAAGAAGGATCAAAGCAAGAAGGAGGATCAAGAATGTTCTGGAATGGTTCATGGGCTTTTGCAAAAATAGCAGCAGCAACTGGAAAACTAGGGCTCCAGGACTGAATCAGTAGGAGATCTGCTGAGAGAAGATACAGAAAAGGCCAAGGTACTCACTGCCACCTTTGCTCCTGCTGTTACCAGCAAGAGCAGCCCCCAGGAATCCTGGCTCTCAAAGGACAGAAAATTGCCTCAAGTGCCAGAGTGGCTGAGGAGTCTCCATCCCCAGAGACATAGAAAATACAGTTTGAAAAGATCCTGAGCAGCCAGACACTTGTTTCAGTTTTTACTACTTTGAGCAAAGGAGGTTGGACTTTATGATCACCAACGATCCACTCAAACCTCATCCATCCTGTCATCCTGTATCAACAAAGAAATGGGAAGGATTGCCACAAAGAATATTAATCTAACTAGATACTAAGTCTTTCTGATCACCACTGACAGTCTCTGAAGGTGTAACAATGAAAAGACAGAGGAGCAGCCTCTGAATGCTCAGCACAGGTTGTGTGAGAGACCCGTCTGTGAAGTGAGGCTTTTAATGATAATATCATATGTAACAAACCCAAAGGCTGGTCATACTACAATTATTGAAGCAAACACCTTGCCAGTTCCTACAGAATCCCACCATCTACTAATCCTACTGTCATTCCTACAAAGGTGGACAAAGGCAGCACCTCATGCTTCAGCACAGCTGACAACAGTAACCACTCCCTACCGAGCCCCATCAATAGCACAAATACTTGTCCTAATATTGATTGTTTGAAGCAAAAATCCCATTATTTAAAAGAGCCAAGGGGAGTCCTGGATATACCAAGTTCATAGCTGATACCACATTTATCCAAGAGATCCATTTTTTTCTCACCCTTCTCTAGTGAGAAGCAATCATCAAGCATTATTTTCAAATTACAGGTTCCCAGAGAACTGAGGTTTCATCTGACCAGTAGAAATAGCAAGAGCATCCTTGGTTGGTGTTATCCATTGGAATAAAGTCTTTCAAGTTTTTATACTAATTTTATGACTAAGTATTTAAAGATGATTTTTGTTTGCAAAAGCATGAACTTTAGAAATGACATAAAACAGAAATAAGACTAAGTTTTTGCTGATCAAATATTTTATATTTATTTTTAAAGTAGCAGAGGCATTGCATTGAGAGTAAAGGCATACAGGAGATAGGCTTATTCTACCTTCATGCTTTAAAAAAATCCATATTTATCTGCTAAAACCACAGCAATACACATTTGAGTATCACAACTAAGAATGTGTTCAATTGATGTTCCCCAGAAGGAAAAAATGTGCCTCAATTCCACGTATCAGCTGTGTAGGATCTATTTAAACAGGCAGCCAACTGAATGCTTTACTGAGGATTGCCTCATTTTTGTCCTAGTTAAATAAGAGATCAAGTTGGACCAGCACAGTATTTGGACAGAGTTGGAAAACCTAAGACTGTTCCAAAAGGATTAACTAATTTCAGTTAACAACATATGGTTTTTTTGCTGAAGCCCACAAAAAGTTTATAAAAAGTAACTCTAAAATGGGATTTTCAACACTAAGTGGACCAAAATAAGGCTTAATTTATAGCATCTGTTAACATTTTACAGAAAAAAAGAAGACCCAGAGGATTAAAAAAGCATGCCTTAATTTCAGCTTTATTTCAGTGGATATAACTGCAAGATATAGGCCACTGTAAGCACGAGATGTCCCAGTCACGGCAGAATTAAATATAAAGTGGATAAAATAAATACCTGCTCCTTTGAGGATAAAAAAAAAAAGTAAAATTGTATTAAGAATATACTTTATAAATACCAAAACTGTAATGGAAATTCAAATAACACAGCAAACTCTACACAGCATTTTTCAAAAAAAAAAAGTCTAATTTTAAGGAACATGAGCATGTAATTCTCCTTAAATGAACGTTTTTCCTTGGTCTCTTCCTACTAACTCCCTGCAAAGATTTCAAATGGGTTTGAGAATTTCATTAAAAACAACTTCTGTCACCACAAATCAAACAATATTTTGATTAAACGTGACAAGCACCTTCAAACGTCCCCGTGCTCCTTGATCATTCGGATATCTTGATGAAGATTGTTACAGGAAAGACAAGAAGCCTCAATTATTTAAATACCACAAAACTACTTGTGATGCAGCTCAGTAGCAGCCAGGTGGTTCAGCTCTGTTGAATTTTTATTAGACACATATGTATTCTTAGCTTATCTCACATATGAAGTAAAGCCACTGTAGGTGACACTCTTTCCTTGCAGGTCTTATCTTCATATTTGCCACATGAAAGCAGTCACAGCTTGTGCAGTCCAGCTAACACATGGCTAATTGTTTATATTTATATGGCTAAAGTAACACCCTGTCTGCTTGTGCCTTGAGAGTTAAAAGTACTCTGGTGTAATTTCCACAAGACTCTCAACTTGGATTAGCAGCCAAAAATAGCATTTATAAAAAATAATAATTAACAAGTTCCCAGGTCCTAAGCAGCCTCTGAGAGTTGTTAATTGGTCTTGCTCTATTCTAATTCAATAATGTAAGTCTCCTTCCTTTGGATATACCAATTTTTGTTTTGTTTCAAGGTAAGAAGTGCAACTTGAATAAGATACCAAGGAAACTTACCTGACAAAAGCAAGTCTCATTTAGAAGAGACTCCTACGGAGTCCCTAAGAAGGTAATTTCCCCCTCACACACACCCCATTACAGCACAAATACATCAGGAACTTACTGAATTTCCTGTTTTTAATAGAGGGAGAAAAAATTACTAGGCACTGAGTTGGTGGAGGGCCAGCCAAGACCAATTAAGACATATTCTCTAGCAAACTTACTAATGCATCCATCTACTTAAACAGCTTTAGATTTTCAGACTAATCACTCAAGACTTTAATATAATAATACCGAATTATATCCTTGAATGAAATCACAGCCAACACATGCACAGGTTTTTCTTTAAAAATAAATTCTCACAAAAAGTGACGTTCTTGCTTTTTACAGCTACCCAGTGTCTGCAGGATTCATCCACAGAATGCATGTGTGTAAATGAAATCTGGATTAAGTACAAGAAGGCTGGACTTGGATAAAAACAAACACTTGAGTTCTGCAGAACTGACCTTCTGAAACCACAGTATTAGATATTTGCTAGGAAAAGTCACAGAGCTGGAAAAAACAAAACCAGGAGCCAAAAACCGCTTGAGTCTCATCCTCTGGGAATTGCTGGAAGAGGAGAGTAAGCATATACTGTGCCTTTACCTAATATGTAAAGTATCTGCTTGGAAGTCTGTATTATTTGCTAAAAAAAATAAAATGTCCTAAGGGAAACATGGAGCAGAAAGTTAAGCTATTTATGAACCATCAGCCAAGTTTGTCAACTCACCCCAGATTAGGAACAAAGTAAACTTGTGAGCATTCCATTAGGATGCATCAAACCCATAAGAGATCAAGCCCCTAGTAAATGTTCATCTTCTGTTCTATAGTAGCTTGCACACAGAAGTAGGGAATGTGCCAATTAGGACTCCATTTTTCTTACCTTTTGAAGTGGTACAAATTGTATTAAAAACCTTTTAGTCAGCTCTGCTTGATTCATCAAGTTCACTTAAGGACTACAGTCTACACATAAAATTCTCACTGCTGAACCCTTTTCTTTCCCTCTTGTTTCAGAGGCAAAGACACAATCCTTGGTAAGCCACAGAACAGGAAAGAGCACTCAGGCAAGTGTATTCTTGATCCAAATGCCAAAGAAGAGAATGTATTTTCCTGATGTTAAGCACAACTCATTTTTGTGATACAGTGATCTGTTCATTTTCTATACAATTTTTTAAATGGTCAAGCTGTTCTGTTCAGATGCTTGTAGGTGCAATAACAGGCAGCAAAACACTTGAAGTCTCTTGAGAAAAGAAACAGATGCTACTGTGAACTCCACAAGCCACTCTGACAGGTTTCAGAAACCACAAAGGTCAGGTCTGACTTCTTGGTATTTTTCAGACTTCCACAAAGAAACAGACACCCCATTGTGCTAAGCCTGAAAAGTCACATGCTCTATTCAAATATACAACTGCAAACAGTGCTCAAAGACTCGGTATCAAATATTCTCTGATAATTGCCATCTTCATTCAAAACAAGACAGCTATGGTGCACCAAGCATCACTGACTTAGGCTCAAGCAAATTCCTAAAATGAGATATGATTATTCAGCATCTTCTAACAAGAAAAATAACAAGTTTTAGGTGACACTAGAGGTGACAGGTTCAAAACAAACAGGAGTTATCAAAAACAAAGTAGGAAGGAAGTATGCACTGGGTTCTGAGTATGTGAAATTTGCATAAATGCACAGAAGAAAACCACACCTGGACATATGCATGGAAGAATCTACCCAGAGCCACCAAATATAGAAGCACTTCTAGTTCAGAAAGCTGGAGTCAGAGGTTGATCCTGCAGCACACTCTTCCAGTTTTCTCTCAGTTCCTCTCTTAACAGCCACTGTTAGACAATAAGGCTTCAGAAATTGTCATCTGATTCACTATGGTCATTCTGCAGTCTTCTGAGTGAACACACAAAGATATCTGTTCTGAATATTTGTTTCCAGTGGTTTGTAAAGATTACTGAACCTTAGGAACTGAAACTGCAGTCAATTTTAATTTCATCTTGCCAAAGGGCGTTATTCAGTTTTGCTTCCCATTTTCCCCTACCCTCTGCCAGTGATAGAAGCAACCTTAGATAGCAGCACTTATTTAGAGCTTACATTTTATATCACAATGTGGAACATCAGTTTTAAAGAGTCAGGAGTCAATGGACTCTTCCATTATATAGATTTAAATAAGACTTCCTGACCCTGTGCACATACACTCCTCAAACAGTTTACACTTGGAACATGACAAAGTGATAGATATTTGCCCACCAAATGGAAAACTCCTCTTGAATGATATCCATGACAATTTCTAAAAAAATAATAGATCTATTAATACTCAGCCACAAATGACAGACCTCAATTAGCTTTTGATGCCAGCAAAAGAAATAGCCTGTAGAATGCAATTTTATATATAAACTAGACCATACAGAAACTATAAATAACTGCCTTAAATGAAGCTATTTCTTCTGCAAAGTATCTAGTACAACAGAATACTTTGTGGAGGTTTCTGGGCTGTGAATCAGCAAATATTTGATGCATCAAACTATACCTCAGTATTCTACAACCTTTCAATTCTGTCAAGAGATATGGGGAAAAAAACAAATAAAAAAAAATCCCAACAAACCACCTATGGTTGAGGTCATGAGACCATAAGGCCATTTACATTTCTGGTAAAGTCACATGGGCACACATCACCCAAAACATTCATGATGAAATCTTCTAAAAAGTTTCAAGCTGAAGGTAAAACTCCTAACAGTACGGGCTTTTGAAGATTTTAATCCTGATCCTTGACTGCTGGCAAATTTATTTGCTCAATTTCAGATTAGCAATCAATTACAAATCACATTTGTACTTAACTAGCCCTGTATTTACCCTTTACTACAAAGGGGAAATCTCTCCCAAGACAACTATGCGAGCCAATGATATGATGATGACTCATGCGAGCCAAACAAGTCACCAGGTTAGAGATATGAGACTGCAAACCCTGATATATTCACTTGAATTTATAAAAGCCATAGTAAATCTATATTGTGCAGGACAAAAGCAGGCTTAACAGAACAGTGCCAAAATGAACTAAGAGGAAATAACTTCCACAGCTTGAATTTTCATTTTTCATCTTCCTTCACTACGTCCTCCTTGCTACCCTTTTTAATCCTGCTTTTCTATTTCTTCCCTGTTGCCTACTGCACAAATGCACACTCTAAGTACATCTGCCATATCGATAACCATAGTCAGTCAAAACTGACCACCTGCAAATCAATTTACTCCAGTTATGCCCCATGCTCAGGCATGCAGAACTCCTACTCTTTCAAGCTATTTCATCTGGAGCATATACTCAAATGTTAGCTTTTCTATCATCTGTAATACATCAATAGTTTCATTATACAGAAATAAACTAAGAGCTATTACTTTCAAAGCAGTTTTTCTTAGCAGTTAAAACATATTTGCTTCCTCTTTTATGTCATGCAAACATTACTTTTTACATATTATTGAGTCTTTAAGAGCGAGCAGATATAAACAGCATAACCTTACAATAAAACAGACAATCAAAAAATCTGAAGCTCTTACTTATTCTAAATTCATATAGTTAACTCTTTAACACATACAAAGACAAATCAAGATAACAACTACATGAATCATAAAGAAATAGAATTTAAATTCAGTAACATTAAAATGAGTACAAGCACAAACTTAACCAAATGAACAAACTAGAAAGCTTCAAAAATCTTGTCTGCTTTCCATGTATCAAGACATCTCTAACTTGTGCTGAGAACATCAGTGAACTGGCAATTCCACAGTACACAATACAGTGCTCTTATCACTTCTGTAAGGGAAAGCAGTGCTGCTAAGTTCACCACTTAAAAGAAATGCTCTGTGCAGAACCCCAAACAAACTTACTGTTCTTTTGTACCTTAGTTCCCTAAGCCCAAAGTATACTATATCCCTATGAAGTCAAGAAGCTTTCTCAAAACCCAAAGGTAAATTTAAAACAGTGAAATATAATAAACTGTAGAGAGAATAATTGTGTTGCAGCTTTAATTTTAGTATTGCATCCAAGTCTTGAACCAACCAAAGGTCTTTTCAAAAGCAGGGAACTACTTTGGTAACAATGCTGTGACCTGCAGTTCCTTGCCTCTTCAACCCTCAGTGATACCACAATATTTACAGGCAGTTATCCACTTAATCTATTTGCTATAGAAGTCTATTTGTTGCAAGCTAATTTTAAAAACCAAGTTTTGTTTCCTAAGTGAAAATTGCAAGTCATCTCACGTTAGAGTTTGTTCAGAACATTCAGCCATATGAAAAGAAAGGTGTTGGTTAATTCAGCTGCTGAAAGACGCCCAGTGTAAAGCATGCACAGGCAGATGATGCACAATAGCTTGAGTATGACTAAAAAGCATGTGGAGAACTGAGCAGGGGCTGTACTTCATCTCTGAGAATTGACTGTAAAAGACACAGTTTCAACGCCTTCTACCATTACAGCACATAGTTTCAGAAAGTACAGGTCCAGAAGCATTCATCTAGCGAGTAGTTTAGCAGAGACCTATCAGAAGGAAAAAGACTCAGCTCACAAAGCAGGAAGGAGTCTGAAAGACTCTTCACCTACATTTTAGCAGCAACATTAAGAATATAAGACTTTTGACCAAAACTTCCCAACTCTGCTGGCTGAGAATAAGATTTTAGAAGACTCTGCTCTGTTTTCAACTCTGCTCTAGGTCTGCACCTCATCCAATTTGGAAAGCAGACATGTCTACCTGCAAGCCAGACACTGATAGCAGCTCATTTCAACCAAATCTTCCTTCTGCCTTCAAAAAGTGTGAGGAGCTCCACAAAGTGAGAACTGGGCTGCAGATGTCACAGGTGCATCAGAAGTGACTTATGACAGGTTCAGGCCAGGACAGGGTTAATTTTTGCAGTAGCTAGGAAGGGCATAGTCAGGATCCAGAGGTTATTCTGTACCACCTCATCATCGCCAGGGGAAGCACTTGGGTAGCCAGTTTTGCATGGTGAGTGATCATGTGTGAATTGTCTATTTTGTACACTTTGTAACTAATAGTGTAGCTGTTACTGTTTGCTTTCTTATTCCATTGCTGTTTCCAATAAGTTGTTCTTATCTCAACAACTAATCTTTACTTTTTGTGCCCCTAATTCTCCTCTCCATCCCTGCACTGAGCAGGTAGTTGTGGTCTGGAAGGCTGCAGTGGGAACATTAAATTGGGGAACACCATTCCTGTGCTAGTACAGCCTTGTCTGGCAAAGCACAGGCCCCTCTTTCAGGCCAAACCCACTGCAGGGCACTCAGCCCTCCAGAAAGAAGAAAACTCTCCCAGGGCTCCCATTGTCTTCTCTGGATCAGCTGATCCCTGCACTGGGCTACCCAGGGTAGACCTACATTATAGCATAGCATCAGACATGATCAAATAACACTGCAATGGAAAGGTTTGATTTTGACTCCAGAACCTTTATTTCAAGTAAGTGCTAGGATACATCCCACCACCCTAACCCTACCAATGCAGCAGCATTAGCATTCCTGATAGCTTTCCATCTGTAAAATATTATCTCCAGTGTACCATTTTAGCATTTCCTCAAAGATAATGAAAGAAAAGCAGGAACCTTGCTATCAGGAATGCACTCCAGATTTTATAGCAAGAAGAGGTTTATGGTAGTCTACTGACAGGTGTGTTTTAGTAGCTCATTTTCACAGGAAAAAACCTATACAAAGGTACATTTTCCAGAGGAAGGGTGCACCAATACAGCAAATAACCTTAGAACTTAGTTTTAGTGGTCAATAACTGCTCCCTGTTAAATTACAGAATTAAAATTATCCATCCTATACACATGTAACACATGTATTTAGCTGTGTTAAACAGTTTCAGGAAAAAACATGTTTTATCTCTTATTCTTGACAGTTCTCTTATTCTTTCTCATCCCTTCACTTTCCCCCACCCCCACAACAGCCCATCCACATATACCCACAAGACTAGACACACTCATTTGAAAAACATTTCAGAGCAACTAAGAACAATTTTGTGGGTTTTTCCATACTTCACAAGCTACAGAAAAACATGACTTCTCAACTAAAATTTTTAAGAGCAGGACCCACGCTTCTGTCTCATTCAGAAGATTCATCCAATACATTAAATGCTCTACTGTCACATATAAACGCTGTAGTACAGACAAAATACATGAACTCAAAGTCTCAAGAGAATTTACTACCTGTATGTCTAGCTCTTCATTGTAATTTAAAAAAAAAAAACAAAAAAGTCAAATCCCAAAAGCATAATAGTGTCAAAGCAGAAAAGGATTGTAATTGTCTTACATTAAGAGATGTATTAATTTAGATTGAATTCATGTTAGATGAAAAAGCTTTTATTCTAAAAAGTTCCCATTTCATGAAAGCATCTAAAGGTCAGAATATTAATTACTTCAAGAAACAGAAAGTAATAAAACTCAAATTATACAGGTTCTGGAAAGACTTTTTATTTGAGTTCAGCTTTCCAGGGTAATTGGCATTACCAAGTAATCTGCTATTATTCCAAAGCCACAAAAACAGAAAGTTTCTAAGGAATTTATATTGTTATCACTTGAGCATCAGAAAACAGCTTAAAATTAAACATAGCAGAGCATATATTAATTTTCTTTTTCTATTTCTTTTATTTGCATTCTCATTAAATCACACAATGTCTTTTGCTCAGACAGGCCTGGCTTTTAAGAGCATTCTTTGAGACCTACATATCTAGTAGTTTTAGAAGCTGTGCTTCTACAATCTGCCATCAATTCAGAACCCTGGCTTAGAGCACAGATTTGATGATTTAGAGCCAGGCAAATATTTGATCACAATGTGGTCAAAATTTATTTCTATAATAACCTCAAGTCTAAGAACATGGGAACTTGATTTAGTGTATTGTGCTTATGAGCAGCAACTGAGAAGTCACTTGAATGGCAGACACAGTTGTGGACAATAATTCGGAATTTGATCATTGATTGCACATGTATTTGGGGCACAGTGGACTTGGATGAACCAGAGCCAAAGGACATCTACACTGCCTAACAACCCTTGGACACAACATGTTCTGCTTGTAAAAACTGTCATAAGCATATGAAAGAAGTGTTGCAATGAAGCAAGAGCAAAGCAACCTCCATCATATTGGAGGAAAAAACCACATATGATCTTAAGTGAATGGACATTTTTTAAACAATATGACATTTGAGGTGTAGGAGTTAACTGCACAAAACAGAAGGATCATACACCTATCATTTAGCATTGATAGACACATTTAAGGAACTTCTTCAATGGTAAGGGTGGCATCACTTGGTTCCTGTTTCATCACTCAGTTAACTTCCTATTCTCATTTTGTCAGTTCCTCTATTTACTGTACAAGCAGGACCTTCATCTAGGTGCTCCTCGTTCCCTTGACATCAAGTATATCGACATCCTAGTCCTCCTACTGAATTTATACAGGACTTTTATTCTACCACACCAAGAAGCAGCTGTAAATAGTTAATGCAGTCCCTGCCAGTGTCTCACTGGATTGCATAGGTGAACTAGCATCCCCTTCTCTACCAAAACAGGACAAAACCTCTGAGCCACTTTTGAACACCACTAAAATAGCAATGAACCAAAGATTTTCCTTACTTCCTTAGGGAGCGAATGAATGTGTGCATTATGTATGCAAGGAAACTGCACACTTTAAGAGATCTCCTCTGATTATGTTGTTTTGGGTGGAAAATCATTATCATATTTCCTTGTGCAGCTACAGATTGCCAGTAACAGTCTGGGAGAAAATATCACTGCACAAATAACCATTCCATTCTAGTAAAAACCCTTGGTAACCAATGTGAATGCTTATGCTTCAGACACTCTTAAATTTTAGCCTACAAACAAAGAGAATGATATTGAAAATACACATACCAAACTAAAGTAAGGCAGCAAAAGAATTAAAAGCAGCAGAGACTGCACATTTACTCAGCCAATCCCCAGCATGATGCAGAAGTGCTGGAAGAGTAGTTCTGCTGTATTTGTACACATTACTGGAAATTCAACAAAACTTCAACCAATTCCAGCTGAGACAACAGAATCTGTTACTTCAAGCTGTATCATTGTAGACTTTGCAAAACAGATGTTTCCTTTGTTGTGTTTCACTGAGTAACAGAACCAATTTGATTGTCTGAAATGTCTCATGACAACACGACTATTGCGAAAATACCCCTGATTTTGCAGTACTGACACATAATGCTGCTGAGAAAGCAGGGAGAAGAGTAAAGAAACTCAGGGTTTTTTTCCTCAGATTTACAATTAAATATAAATCACATTCTCTTAAGAAAAGGCAGAAATTGGTGATTATTATACCAGCACTCACAAAGCTATAGATGCACGTGCAAGCAGATGTGCAGAATTGCTGTCAAAAGCCTCTCACCTGCTCCTCTGGCTGCTGCACTGGGAATTTAGTTCAAAGCAGGGGAAAAAATGCAGGAGCCTATTAGTCTTTCTAGACCTGACACACGGAGTCAATATAATTAGGAACGTGAGAGATGTGAGCGGAAAGGCTGCAGCTCATTGAGCCTAAAAGCTGTAACTGAGTAAAAACAGTAGCACGTCTGCAGCATGTGACATGAAGCTGGCAGGTATTTTGGCATAGGCTAAAGAAAGTCAACAACAAATATATTCTTTTAACTGAGTACATCGTAATTGGTTTAATCAGATGTGCTATTAACCTCAAACTGTAGGATAATACTCAGCATTTCACTGGCAAATTGAGTCTAAATTGACTGTATGGAACATAAAATTGTTGCTTTAGCACAAAGTACCAAGAGCTAAGGAACTCCCCAATATTGCTCCTTTACACACTTTGATGACACTTTTCTCCCCTTCATCAGTCTAACACAAAGTACATGATACTGCAGTCTACCTACTGCAAATCTGGAAGAAACAGAGTTTTCTTCAGCCAGCGAATACTGCAAAGGAGTATTAACTGGGGGGGGGGCAATTCATTTTTATACCTGAAGATCCTTCAGACCTCCTCAGGTGTTACTGTAGCATACCTGATGTGTCTTACGCATGAGACTGAAAATATTCAAAGTATCCTGACAGAGAAGGCGGCTGGTGTTAAAAACCTGTCAAATGCAATTTTTAAAAATTTACTAGATCAACTTAATGCTTTTATGCATATTCCAGTCATCTCCTTTAATACAGCAAATAGTAGTAAAGGACTGAAAAGAATTAAAAATAGAAAACAATTGCTTTTACTTATGAGAACAGGATTCAACTGCTTGAAAACAAATCACAATGACATAGTACAGCCTTGTCTATTAACCAGACACTCATGGAGACCTTCTATTATCCAGCACCAGTTCCTGTACAATACTCAGACTACTAGACAGCTTAATTGTTGAGTATTACTATAATTCTCTATGACCTATTTCAAGTGTAATGGGATATTTTCCCCCTTCCTAAAGAAAAGAAGTGAAACAAAATATAGCAAAAGAAGTGAATCACAGTGTTTAGTATTAGCAAAATATTAAAGTTGTATGCACTGTTCATCAGATTGAAATTAATGCCTTGCTGAAGCATAAATATTTATCCAGTGCAAACAGCAGGAAACCTTAGGAGACAGCATGGCTTTAAGCACCGAAGTGTGTTAATTACTACCCAGTGAAGCTTCAGAGCATGCTATGCTATTTTTAAATAAAGGTTAGCTTCCAAATAGAGGAAGTAACAAAATGTAAAGGTAAGCAATAAAATAGCCTAAGAAAGTAATAGCTATCAAAATATGCATTTTTTTGTCACAAAGTTTAGAACGAGAGCTCTTGTGCCAATCAGGATGGAATACAGATACTTAGCAACTTCTGCATCAGCAATAGGCACGTTTTACTAGCATTACTTCTACCTAAATTTCTTCACTATGCTTTGGTTGCTACACAGCATTTCATATCATCAGAGGTCAGAAATGGAAAACCAAAAACATACATCTGTTTGGAGAGATAATCCATTTACAAGCCTTTGTCTCCACAGTCATATGATTCTTCAGCATTGCTGGTAATTTATAAATTAAGAGACATTTCATGCATGCCCTCACTTTCCATGGCATTCTCCATAAACAAGAGTGATGATAATTAAATATCTGTCCAAACTCCATGTCCTTTATTGATTACAGTTGTAATAAATAATGCTTCTAATAACAGCTGTTTATTGAACCCAGCTGTTTTACATTTGTACACCATTTAGAAGTTGCACTGAAGCCT
The DNA here is from genome assembly GCA_025920805.1 of Petroica traversi. NCBI lineage: Eukaryota > Metazoa > Chordata > Aves > Passeriformes > Petroicidae > Petroica > Petroica traversi. The sequence goes on from JAHLSL010000022.1 coordinate 30,362,341, forward strand.
TATAAACAGAACCCTTAACCCATCACATGAAAAACTACACCAATCTCCTCTCTTTTCTGGGACTACAAGACAAAATAGGGTCACATTCAGACAATTTCAGGACTCAACTGGCTGTAAGTTATACTGCTTTCATTCACTATCTTTCCAGTTGTTAGCAAAGCATGTAAGTTCATGTGGGGATGTGACTAAAGAAATTGCCATAAATAACAGTTGCCCTCACAGACTCGGCCAAGATGCTATTTTTATTCTGCTCCTCTTGAACATGGTCCCGATTAGGGCAAAGGCTTCAAAACAACTTCACCAGAAGTACAAGACAATACTTCATATCCAGCACTAATTTAGAAAGTTATAACAGTTGTTAGATTTTTCAGATGTTTAGTGTTTTATCTTTGAGTTTTCATGCTAGCGAAGTTCCAACACAAATTCTGATAGAAATCTGATTTACAGAAAGAACAAATGCAGAAGCATTTCACCTGTCAGCCTTGTGGAAAACGTTTTAAATTTCAAATGCTTTCAAATAACTTTAAATAATTCCAGTGTCAGTTATTTAGAGAGAAAATCTCAAGTTCATGCAGAAGTACCTCATCTAAAAAGTGAGTGCATACACTTACACATTACAGAGTAGAAAAAAGATTCTGGCCATTGCAAGAATAAACATTTTAATGGTGCGCAGAGCTTGAGCAGCAGCTTTAAACACAGCCTAGCAGCAATATGCAGCTGCTACACATTAAAAACATTTTCATACTCTAGTACTCCTTGCCTTCAACAACACTGACACAGATTTCTGTCCTTATTCTGACACCTTTTTGCTGCCTTCCAAGATTATCTCACAAAGCATTTCAAATAAAGCAATCCAATTTAAGTTTCTAAATAACTGATGCTAATAAAAAAATGCTTTAATTCCAACACATTCCACTTCCAAATGGGCATTTCATCCGTCACCATTTCAATTCTAGCAACTGAGGACAGCCAATGCCAAAAGGGCTATTTTTCCTGGATCAGAAAGAAAACACAGATTTAAAGAAAAGATCTCATGCCTACAATTCTAATTTAAGTGGTTTTTTATATATATACACTTGCATAATTAAACAGAACAGCATTAACAAAAGCTGCAGTTCTCCTAAGCTGGGGAACTACAAGATTTCAGTAAACCATCAAACTCTTTCAAGTACATCCTATCAAGCACAAACCACCACTCTGAAAGACACTGCACATCAACTGCAGGTTTTAAGCATGCTGTATTTTCATAATCTCGTGGAAGTCTCAGAAATTAGACAGAGTCACTCCAGTCAAACTATTTCACCTCAGAAGAGAATTACAGATGGGCAGCCTTCAGTTTTTCTGAAGTGTACGATATTTGGACTCTTGCTCTCTTAACTTCAAAGAAAACAGAGTATGCAGGCAGGGAAGGTCACACTGTCAGACTTCTCATTTCTTATACAGCAAGATCAGATCTCCTGCTTAAATTTCATGCATCTTCCTCATAGAAGGCTGACTGTTTGGTAACACTGGAAGTAACGCACGCGAGTGCAGTGATTCACAGGTGTAACCTCCACTTCTGCTCACTGAACTACCTGCCCAGTCCTCTGGGGATGAGCTTTGTTTCCAATCTTCCATTTGTGAGAGAGGAAGCGTGCCAGGTTATGCAGAGAGCGCATTTGTCAAAAGGAAGGGCTGGGAGTGAAACCTGACCTGGCAATTCACCTAACGGATTTAAGCCTAGGCTCTCCCCCATGGAGGCTTTGTATGTTTGCTGAGTGCACAGGTGATCTTTGTTAAGAGCCCAAGAGCTACTGCATTTTAATATTCTCATCAATATAAACATTTACGCCTCATGAAAATTTCATCTGAAAGCTTCAAATACTCCACAAGCTCTTAGTCCCAAAGGGAAGCCTGGGAACTGTGACTTTTGTCTAAATTATTTTGCAAATTCTGAATTCTCCATACAACCTGAAAAAACAGAGTGTCACATCAGACCATGAAATGTATGTTTATTTTCTAATTAAAATAACTATACATTAGCCAACATTTTATAACTAATAATTTAAACCTCCAGAATGAACAAGGTGATTTTCACATTGCATGCATTTAAGTCAGTGACAGGTTAAGAAGACAACCTAATATGTACCTTAAGGCAGGCTTTAATGAAAATTAATTTCCTGACATGAACATGAAGGAGGTTCAAGACAGAAGGGCTTCAGAGGAATGAGTACATGAGTAAGACTTTAACTCAGTGACTTACTACTAGGTTTGACCCAGTCACACTCCCAGTACAGACCCAGCCCCACTGAGCTAAGTAAAAGACAGATGACACACAGCACTTGTAGTGCCCAGCCTTGCAATATCTCACACACATGCTTGTGATACAAGCCCTCACAAAATTAGAATCCAAGTGACTTAACCACCCAGCTATGCCTGAGAACATCTCCCATGAACTCTCACAACTGAAAGCAAACCCACCCATTCAGACTACAGCAGAATTTCAACCTGATGCCGCCCCTGATAGCCTTTTTTCCTTGGAAGAAGCTTTCTGATTAAATTTACATGTGCCTTTAAAACAGCTCACCACTGCAAGGAAGTGAAATGTTACAGTTAATAAATCATCCCAAGTAGTACTGAACTTCCTCAAAATGATCACCCCTCTGATAATGGGCCTATTAGATGTGCCTTGCATCACAAAGAGATGATCACAGAAGAGAAGGAGATGGGTGTTGTATTTCAAAACTAGCATTTTCATATTTTCCTACTCTGAAGGAAAAAATACAGCCAAAAACACTGCCAGAAGGAACTAAAATTCAACTTCAAAGTACATTACTTTTACCAAAACTATTTCACTGATGAAACTACAATAGATTGCAAATTAATTTGACCACATTATACAACACTACTTACTTTCTGTAACATAAAAGAATAGGTTGAAAGGTGGAGAGAACAAAAGCAAGACACTACTGAGGAGCAAAACTATATGATCTTTAAGATCCCTTCTAACGCAAACCTTTTGATGATATTGTGGAAAGCACAAACTTCTGAAAAAACACTGCAGCATGTAAGTCCATTATTGAGGGGAAAATTGTAGAAAAACCTTTTAGATGCCATGAAATGCATCAGTATCACTCTACGCTATGCTCCAGAATACTGCTTTTTGTAAAATCTTTACAGTGCAATTTGCTCAATTAAAATAAAAGTCACTAAATCTGAATTTGCAGCTAACGACCCAAACACCAATTACAGTGACAGAAACTTCCCTATTTTGCTCTTCTACAGTCATCTCCTCACACACTGGCAGCGTATGTTGAAACTTCTGAAAGGTCGATACTAGCAGCACTTCAGAATCCTCAAGTACACAAACCTTCTCCTTGCCAACCTAAGGCTGGGGAGCTTTTTCGGCAGAAGAGCTGGAATTCAGCTGGACGGGAAACAAACGTGATGGGTGTCGGGATTACACGGGACAAGACAAGACCACGGGCAGTACCTCTGGGAACCTTTGATACACAGAGCACAGGGAAGGTCACCTTAATTTAACACGCCCAAGCGCCAGCACGAAGCCCGCGGCGGCACAAGCCCCGCGCCGCTGCCCGCCCGGAGCTCCAACTGTGGCCGCCGCGGGGATGCGGGAGGCGGCAGCA
>JAHLSL010000022.1:30366366-30388405 GCA_025920805.1 Petroica traversi
GTCTTACTAAGCCATTTGCCTTTAAAATACTCCCACTGTGTTATGGTCTAAATTCATTCTGTCATCAGTTTCTATGACACTGGATAAAATAGGTCTGTTTTCCTGAAAAGATAGATATTAATTCCAAGAAAGGTTTATAAAAACTTAATTATTTCACTAAGATGAAGAGAGGCAATTAAATGCCATAATCTCAGGAGCAGCCAAATGGAACTTTCAAAGGGAGATAATAAACTTTTACCTTTGAAAGAATATACATCTGTATTACAGCCAGAATACTTAACAGTTTGGGGATTTTGGTTTTTTAAAGCTCTTTATTTACCTGACTGACTTTCTTAGCATTCCCACCACTATTTCTGCCAACAGCACTGCAGGCATGCACAGCTTCCATCACAGAGTCCTTCCCACCTGCTGCCTGTAGCTATTCCCAAGACCCTCCTGGTTTTGGTGACCCAACAGTTACAAAAAAAGGCCAAGTTGATTCAATCTAAAGGAACCAAGAAGAAAAACCCAAGTCTTTTTAAACACAGTTCTGTCCCCTGAGCTGGTTTACTGCTCAGTTGTGCAGTTCTGAGAGGACCAAAGAGCAAGCAACGGGAGCCAAGACACAGCAGAGCAGGAGGAGTTTATTGGCTCAGACCCAGTGCCAGGAGTGAGACTGGGGACTGATGCAGCTTGTGACATACCAAGTGACCCTGATAATTGCAAACAGAAGTTCTGAGATCATACTATCATTAGTTTCTAATTTTACTGTTATTAATGTGTTATAACTCTAATGATTACCAGAAGTAATGAATCATCTGCAAACAAAAGGCAGGCAAATTATTCTCATGCAGCAGATAACTGTTCTTCGATGTCAGGTCACATTATCAAAATAATACAGTTCGGCTTGTATTACTTCCACAGATTTTATTTTTTTAGCTCCTAAATTATTTTAGTGTTTCAGGCATTCTTAGAACATTATGCTTACATATTCTAGATGCACAAAAAAGAATGCAATAAATCCTGTTTTTAATGTGTTTAGACTTTTGTGCAGAGATGTACACATCACTTACTGCAGTTTAGTCTTATGTTTAGGGCAGAGTTTTTTTGCCATTAGCAATCCATTTCAAACTCTCCCCTCAGAGGAGGGCCATGAAGATTCAGAACTTTTGTTCCACTTTCACAGCAGTCAGGACTGCTCAATGCTGTTTCACAAACACAATTTCCAGGAAAAAGTTCTCTTCAGATTTCATATAACATTCTAATTTCTCAGAAATATAATTTGCAACCTAGAGCTTCTGCCTGTTCATAATTTTCAATCTCTGCCTATTCATTATAAGTTCTTATATTTAGATATATAATGGAGTTTTAAGCTCCTTTAAAAATAGAAATCCTTGACAAATAAATACTTAACAACCTTAATCTCTGTCATATGACCATGTTCTTAAAGCTCAAATCAATGCAGAGACCATTTTTAAAAGGTAATGCATCTGGACCACGAGAAAAAGCAGTTATTTCCAGTCATCTGATCTCAGACCAAATCTGTAGCCTAGGAGACACCAAGAAGGGCACATTTAGGGAGAGTGGCAGAATTCCAGAAGGGACAATTTCTTGGTCCTCTGTGGCAGTGCCAGCCTAGGCCAGGCTGGCTGTGAGCACAGTAAGAGCTCGTGCTGCTCCAGGGATGGGAGCACCATTGTGGAGCAGCCCTTCTGTTTTGATTAGGATGGAGCAACACTCGCTGCAGAATTAAGAGCAGCCCTGTACTCCTGATTAGAAATTCAGCTAAGGTTTTTCAAAGATACCCAGAACTCACTTTGTGCTCCTACAGAGCCTTTGATTAACTCCCCTAATTGGCTCTATGAGGAAGCATCAAGTCGTTCTTCAAACCAGCAGAGGTCCAAGAGCTTTGTAGCAAATGCAGAAGGCTCTGGAGACTCCTGGTCTGACATTCTCCATGAAAAGAGTTTCAGTAACCAAAGCATGTAAAAAGTCAGGGAGAAAAGAAGTAAGAAAAACATGCTGACCTAGGAAAAAACCACAGATATTCTGAATTTTCCTTTCTAACAGAAATAAGATGACAGCACTTTCTGTAAAAAAAAAAAAAAACAGAAACAACAAAAAACCACGAATTCTGCAATTTTTATTTTAGGATCTCTGAAACAACTGGCGGTGATATTTTGACAGTGTTAAATATTCAGTTTTGACTTATGGTTTTCTTCTTTATAGTCTTGTTTTAACCATAAATAAAATATTTCTATAGCTTTCTCTTGAAAACATAAAATAAATCAATATCTTCCTACAAAATGTTACATTTTATCAAATCTATGTTTTGACAGAAAATTGCTCTAGCAGAAAGCTCTTTACCAGATCTTTCCAGAAAGTGAAAAATCACTAACTAACATCTGTTTGACTCTGAAGCACTGACTATATCACAGTCTCAGATTTCTCATACTATCACAAAACATTTTAAAGGAAGATGATCAAGAAGGAAGGATACTATAAGTGCTTTGTTGGTCAATTTATTGAATAAAGTCCTTTCACTAGAACTTCAAATTAAAAACAAAAAAGCATATATAAGCATAGAACTATATAGAAGCATCCTTTACTTCACAATTTATGGTAAGTTTTATATATTCTAAATTAAGATAACTTTTATCTTATACTTCTTACTAGCTGTGAGTTCTCCTGGCAACCTGGAGTTGTCCTTACTTCTCTTATGACAAAGCTTACAAACAGGCAAAATGCTACTATGGCTTGATCTGCTAATGTTACAAAGAAATATTTATTACAAAACCACTACAGTAGAATTAAAAACAAAATAGTTAATTTATTATTATAATAATAGTATTATGCAAAGGCTTTCCAAAAGTTTAAATTCATGTAACGCAAATTTAAAACTCCATTTGACTTGCTGTTGAAGGCCAGTTACCTTAACAATATGTTTCATATCAATATTTTGCACTAAGGGATGATGCTAACAATACCTTAAAATACAAGATAATAGATTCTGGGGGTTTTTTTTATAGGAGGAAGTACTGTAAGGATTTGATAACAGAAAAGCTTTTTCTTACTGTACCACTAACATAACACAATATTTTAAAACATAGCAACTAAATAATCATAAACATAAATTAAATATAAACTCTCCTCACTACACAAGACCTAGGATATCCATTACTTTTTCTTCCTCACACTAGAAAAGCAGAGGTTAAAAGCATGGATGTAGGTTTGTAAGCACGGCAGTTCACAAGATAATTGTTTGAGTGGAAAGACACAAGCATTGCATCAAAGCTTGCATAGTACAAAATCTTAGAAATGAGCCCTCGAGGTAAGGGAGACGAAGAGAGCAACAACGTGGAGATTGCTGTTGTGAGCAGTACGGTCAAACACTCAGCATCATGACAGAATTGACAGCGGGAGAGGCTGTATTTGGAGGGGGAAGCCAGAAGGAAGAGATAAGGATCCGCTAGAGCAGAGCATCTCCTGCGAGCCCTGCGGCACTCCCCACGCTGCACCACAGCCCTTCCTGCTCAGCAAAGGACTGCAAGAAAAGCTGCTACCCACAGGCCTTCTATGCAACACCTCTGCCTTGGTATTAGCAGCTCAATTAAAGTATCACAGCTATCTTAATTACCACGGCTGAGCTGGGTTTCCTCTCCCTTACCACAAGCGTTTCTGGTGCCTGGCTGGGGGCTGCTCCTCGGTGTATACACAAGGAGGAACAGGGAGGGCTGGTGAGGATGCTGTGAGAGAGAAGAGGAAAAATGCTGCAAAGCAATCCAAGAATTTTTAAGTTTTTATGGTTCTTCAGACGCTTGCTAATTTTCACTCCTACAGAAAATTCCTCTCCCGCCCTCTTGTGTGCCTGGGCACGTTGTCAGCACTCTGAATGCGCGTTCATTGTCTCGCTGCTGGACTACAGAAAATGAACAGCTCGGTTTACAGGGGCTGTCAGACACCCTGGCCAGCCCAGGAGCTGCGTATTCTTTTGGCGAGGAGCTTGTTAGCGATGGGCCCAGCCGTGTCCCGGGCGGTGCTGCCCGTGTGCCGCTTCCTCCCTCGGCGTGCGCTGAGCCCATGGAGAGGCTGCGCTTGTGCTCTCAGCCGCCAGCTGACATTTCTCTGCTGCTCGCTCCGGGGTCACGCTCGTCAGCTTGGCCTTTGAATCCCAAGAGCTGGAAACACATGCACATATTTCTAAAAGGATGCTCCCCCTTCTGTTGTAACCCCATAAGCCCCAAAGTCAGGGTGCTACAGCAAAGCCTACAAAGTTCATGTGCCCTCTGCTGACCCAGAGAAGCAGCCTGGACACCCTGACACCCAGCCAGTGTTAGGAAGTCCTCAGGACATGTATTGTGGTTGGCTCCACACACAGCTGTGGAAGCAGCCCTGAAAAACAACAGCAGTGTGTCTGTACAGAAACATCTTTTTGGTCTCCACTGCCATGGCCACATCCTACTCTCAGCTGTAGCTCTTCCAGGGTACAAGAACCAGCACTGGCTTAGGGTCTCACATTTCAAGCAATTCCCCCAGGAAAAGTTAAGGCTTCAATTACATTACTGAGTTTCATAATCCTGAGAGAGATTAATGTTTATTTTAAAGCAGATAGGATGACAAATTACAAGCTAAGCTGCATGGGAGACAGAAGGTTGGCATTAGGAAATCATAGGATCATAGAACAGTTTGGTTTGGAAGGGACCTTTAAAGGTCATCTTAGTCCAACACCCCTGCAATGATCAGGGATATTTTAACTACATCAGGTTGCTCAGAGCACCATCCAACCTGACCTTGAATGTTTCCAGGGATGGGATGTCCACCACCTCTCTGGGCAATCAGTTCCAGTGCTCAAGCACACTCATGATAAAAAATTTCTTCCTTATATCTAGTCACACTCTTTTACTGTAAACCATTGTGCTTTGTCCTGTTGTTACAGGCCTTAGTAAGAAGTTTGTTCCCATATTTCTTATGGGTCTCCTCTAACTGTACTGACAGCACTGCTACTACAGGTCCCTGGAGAAAAATGTGGAATTACCCTCAGCTCAGGTTTTTAAGAAGAGTTTAGGCATATTTGACCCTGCTTTAAGACAGATACAGAGAACTGAGTGATGTCTCTTCATGATTACCTCCTGAGCTTCTGGGCTTTTATCTGCAATGCTTATTATCTTCTCTCAAAGCAATGAGTTAGAGACTGAATATTTTAAGACTTAAGTGAAATTAAATTACAGTGCTATGAAATACTTTTAGAAAAAGTATGAGAATACTGTTAATGGGAACATAAGTATTCTTAAATAGGACAATATATCTAATAAAAATCTCAAATATTTGAAGCAAATTCAAAGTGAACATGAGCTAGGTAGTTATCTTCGTTACCTTTTCTGATAGATTATAACTGAGTTTGTCTCCTGCTTTTACAGTTAATAGCTATAACTTCACAGTTCTTAAAATGTTACTGTAGGATTTTTTAATTTGCTTTCATTGTTAACTTTGAAAATATAGCACCCTACATTTCCTGAGGATAAAAGACATACTTTTTTCCCATGTCCTTTGACAGTGCCCAGATGAGGTGGTAACTTGAAAACAAGTGCATTCTTTGCAACCCAAAATTACCCCATTTATTTTAATAGAATTTTATGAGGCTTCTCTGCTATTTTTGCTTACTCAGAACTGCCAGACAGATGTCCGTTCTTGTTCTGTCAAAAGCGTCAGTTGCTTTGTTTTTATTAAATACATTGTTTTCCTGCCAGCAGAGAGCCTTTCCACTTGGTCAAGGACAAAATTCCAGCCAATATTTTTTTAAGAATGTGAACAATGACAAAAATCTTGCCAATAAGAATTACGTTCTTCTTAGTGTTGAGAGGTCACAAATTTGTTCTAATTATCTGGTCATTTCCCCTAGAATTTATGTTTGCCACTGAGATTGCTTGCTTTAGTCTCAAATACTGGACTAAGGAGGAGAAGCAGACTCTTAAGTTAATCAGGCCACTAGTGCTCTGCTTCCTTACTGTCTGCTTCCCCAAAGCCTGCCATTTTTAAAAGCAAAACCTTATTATTTATAGGGGGCTATTATCTAGACAAAAGAGATCATTCAAATTATATTCTTGTTATTTGATATAGCTGTACCCTGTTGATTTTTAGAAAGTCACATTTCAGCTCAGCAGCTTGCTCCACTCAGCTGAGCTTGTGCTTTGTTTTATCTGACGACATCTTGCATATTGTCAGTCTGTCATGAAGAACACAGACAAAGCACTGGCTAAAATTAAAAAGGGACAACACTCACTTAATGCATATCACATGTTTAATCAAAACTGTTGGGACTTCCAAGATGGGAAAATGTGTCTGATATTTTTTTCTAATCCTGAACTTCATGAGAAACTCAGATCAGCTATTGAACAATAGCTAAACATATTTTCAATAATTCAATACATTTTCAACATGTTTTTCAAATTATATCTGTATGTTGAAGCCTTGCAGCCCTTGTGCAGGTAAAACTGCCAGTGACGGACTTATCTCTTGGTTTTTCTGGGGATTTGTTCTCTGTTTGAGAGATTAAAATTCTACCTAGTAATAATACAGGATAGTGGATTTACTCCCTGCTCAACAACCCACTCAGTCAGCCAGGAATCTTAAAACTGACTGGACACACAGCAGCTCAGCTGCTGACAGGTGTGGGGAGATGAAGGAGGAGGAAAAATTTGGAGAAATTATTTCAAAAGAGGATTAGGCCAGGGAGGGAGGAAGTAGAACAGAAAGGATGTGATGGCTTTGAGCAAGGGGTGTCATACTCAAGCAACCATATACTTAAGGAAAAAAAACAAACAAAAAAAATCAAAGACTCAATAAACTGAGTATTGCATGTGCATTTCTGCCCAAATATATCTATACTCGTGACCATCTTCAGAGCATACCACTGCCATGGACCACAGTCCTGGGTTTTACTAATCAATGTATTTTTCAAAGCATTATAGAAAGGAAAACTCTCCACAAATGTAAAGCATTGCGAGAATTACTTTGTTTCGACAGAAAAAAAGTCTATTACTGCAAAGCTTTCTTCTTGCCTTGGCAAAGGAGATCTCATTCCCAGTATCCCCAGCAGTATTCTCCATTGCCACGATGACATCTACTGGAGGGGATAGGGTTGAACAAGGATTTTGAACAAAGATTTTGCTGTCCAAGTGTTAAGGCTTCTGCCATTAGCCGGGTTGGTGTCATTTCACTCACTGAGAACTGCTACAGTATTGAAACATGTCAAGGGCAACGGGACAGCACCAGTGTTGTAGACATTTTAAATTTCAACTCCCTCAAGAGACACATGAGAACAAAGGATTAGAAGAAACAATTCAAACCTCATCTAACATGTGTAAATAAAAATGGCTCATCCAGATAATTTAAAATTATTATAAGAAAAGAAACTTGTTAAATCTCTTGAAAGATTAAAATATGCATACTTGTACAATAATGTGTATTATTGTAGCACTCCAAAGATATGCTAATCTGAAGCACAGGTTTGTTAAAACAAAGGAGATATTAGAAATCAGTTATGCAAAACAGTATATTGTCTTCTCCACAATAAAAATACCAGATGTTGGCATGAAAAACAGTGTATATTCTTGCTACATTTTCACTTCATATTTGCAAATGCAAATAGATCCTCACAATAACTGAAAAGGAGACTTGAGAATTAAAATGCTTTCTGAAGCATCATATCTAACTTCTTTTGTTGGAAATTAGTTTCTGCAACTTGTTTAAATGAAACTGAAGTCACTACCCATTCTAGATGTTTTCTGAACATAAAATCTTGCAGGGAATTGCACTTATTTTCCTTCAAGCCCATTCCAATGCCAGGCTATGGCTGCACCTTGGCCGCCTCCTCCCAGCCTCCAGAGGTCCACCTCCTGCATGAGGGCTGGCATGTGCCAAGTCATTCTGTTGTCCTTTTGTTCACTCTATTCTGCTCCTTTTCGATGGGCAGAAGCAGAGAATAACGATGTGGGGCAAATGCTGTGTGACAGCAGGTGGTGTCTGCAGGCTCAGTTTGTGTCTGGGATGGAGAGGGTGTGTGGGGATTCTGGCTCTTGCTTCTGACCAAGTTCATAGAGGAGTTTCCCAGGAAAGAAGTGCACACAACAGGCCAAATTTTGCCTTGAAACCAAACAAAAAAAAACCCTATTCCTGAGCTAATAAATTTGCAAAGAAATAACCCAAATCCTCCTGATTAAATAAACTTGCAAATAAGTCTTTTATAGATTCACTGTAAAAGAGGGCTTTAATTAACAAAAGAGTTTGTTTGCCTCCTGGAGCTCCCATTGCTTTCTTATGCAAGAAGAAAAACAGTAACAGGTAACTGCAGATGAGGGGGAAGTCTGAAATTAATGAATTATTCAGAAAAATCACTATATACAAAACCAGAAAATGTTTTCCACTGAAGGAAATTCGCTTTAATAATGGTGAGAGGTGAGGACAGAAAAATAACATGAAGGAATCCTTTTTTGTGGAAGAAAGAAGAGAAAAAAATGAGCCTAAAGTGTGTATCATGGGGGCTTTGACAGCAACACCCTGGATCTTAAACTTGACAATGGTTAAAGAGACACTGAAGGCTTCAAATGGCAAAATTAGATCTTGATACTGACAGCAATGTGGGATAATGCAGGATAAACTGGGATGAAGCAATGTCTGTGGCCAGCAGGCCAACAAAGGAGAGCACCATGTATGACGTGCTGAGCAGTTGCTTGGTCTCCAAAGGGGTGGGAATCCTGATGTGCCCTTTGTCAGACTTCCTGAGCGTGCCTGTCCTGGACTTCAACTTGTCTAGAAATCAGAAGAGCACTGGCAAAGTAATTTGGCAGCAGATGACTGCTGCTAAAAGCAGCCATCTACTGCCAAAGGTATTAGGGTTGGCAGGCTGGGAATGTGCTGTCAATGCCTGGCAGCTTAGGAACCAGTCACAAGCTGGAAAAAACCCCAGTAAATACTATTCCTCTATCAAAAATGTAATAAAATGCTTCTAAAGGATTTTACAAAAGGTTTTTTCAAACTACTCCACTTAACCAGCAATGATGTTACATCAGACTTCTAGGAAATACTAGTGCATTTTATTTGATGGATATCACCCACGACTGGAGGAATAGTTTCAAGAACTACTAGCACATGCAACTATCTGACAGGCCCATTCATAAAATTCTACCCTTAGGAGGATTATGCAAAGGATTATCAAACAGGAGAAGACAGCAAAAGGTAAAATCACAGATACGGAGTAGGAAAAAGCTGTGAAGGGAAGAATATAGTATTTTTTTTTAAAGTGGAAATGTTGCTTATCAGCATTGCTGTACTTGAAAAATACCTCTGACCCCAGTCTGAGCAGGTTTCTTCCCATATCCCAAGCCTTTAGTTATAAGCTTCTTAGTGTGTGTGATGAAACACCACGATGCTGCTTCTTCCTGCTGGGGTCCTGTCAGCACTTCCAGACTATCAGTTATGACTCCCCTAGTCCTTCACACACTTACTGTGCTTCTGTTTTCTGTGTCAGTGACAGAAGTAATGAATAGCCAGGTCAAATCCAGATCTATTACTTGCATGTGATTGATAAAGAGATCTCTGAAACTGTGAAACTGTCCAGATGTACAGCTGGCAGGCTTGCCATTCTTCTGGCCCAGGAAGGCTGTGGTAAGGGAGAATGCCTGAGCACTCTCACACCATTCAGAGTTGCACACACACTACCCAATATTTACCTGGCAGGACTGAAGTTTCTTTATGGAGGGCAGCTCCAGTGCGCCAGTGGATGATCCCTTTTGACTCCTTGTTCGCACACACATTCATTCTCCAGTGCATTTCCTTCTCCTTCAGTCTCAACCCTAGGTTTCCTGCAGCAGAGTCTCAGGTTTAAATTTTATAAAAATTAATAATTTAATAGAGTGATACAACAGCAGAGTCAGCTCGATCTGGGTGTCTCCAGAGAGGGAGGGACTGCAAACAAAGACATCCCTGGGCAATTATACCCTTATGATTTATGCACCCGTGCCTTGTGCTTGGCATGTGACTTTCTAGTTCAGTGGTGATTTGTGGTCTGGGGTGTTCTAACACCATATGGGATCATTTTTTCAGCTCCACACAGGCAAGCCATTAACTGCTCTTATCTCCTCGAGTTGCATCTTCAGCTGCCATCAGTATCTTCTTTACCTTCTGCTTTGTGCTTCTTGTGCACCTGCTCACCACTAGAGCATGGGAAACTAAAAAGAGTCCTAGGCTCATGAACAAACATTAATAAGCAACCACTTATCATCAGTGTGTTATCAATATTATTCTCGTACCAAATCCAAAACACAGCACTGTACAAGCTACTAGGAAAATGAGTAAGAAAAGAAATTTTATTCCAGCCAAAAGCACAGATGTCAGTGAAAGTTCACAGCTTGTGGCCTAAGGCTTCAGCAAATCCAGTTACTCATGCTAAGAAAGTAAAACTAAGCAAACAGAATACTAAATCATACAATATTATAACTCTAATTGACTCATTCTATTTAAAACTTACTTATTTAATCTAAACAATTAACATCTCTCAACAGTCAGATATATTTAAATTCTCTTCACAATCTCTCTCCTTCAGTTTGTCTCCACAGGGAACTTCTGGAAGGTTATCTTCCACTCCTGTGTCTTCTTGAAGGGTTTTATAAGTCTTTCAACTCCTTTTGCTATTCAAGGTCTCAGACTGAAGTTTGTTTCTCCTTGGAGATTGCGTCCAATGTCCCTGAATCCTGCTAGTTTCACTCATTATCTTTTCAACGTAGGCTTGTCTGTTCTTGTGTGAGAACAATTACATGTTCTTTGTTTGCTCTTCCCACAGCCTCAGGCTAAGCAAGATGAAGATGGGACACTCAGAATCCATCCTGTACATAAGGTGTTTTCCCTCGGTGATTCAGATCTGTATCTTTCACCACATCGTTGCATCTCCGTGCTAATAATTTTATTACAAACCCTCATTTTTTTTTCACTAACCCATTGTAAGCATCCCAAGCTGCTGTCATTCACACTGCTTGGGTCAAAGGTCAGCCTAAATGTGACAAAGAACACCATCCCTCTTTGCTGATGTTTTATTATGCACATGTCAGCCTCTGAAAGTCCGCCTTAACAATCTAGAAATACTTTAGCGTGTAACTTAAATGAGGGTTAGAACTGTGAGCATTCTTGCACTGTCAGAGTTTCTTACTTATCCAAATGTCCATACAGAAACTCATTTTGACTAAATTAAAAGCAGCCATGTTTTTGTTTCCCTGGAGAGGTCCTGTTTATGTATCTTTCATTTCAACTCCTGAGAAAGATGCAACTTCAATGGGAAGAACTGGAGTGCAACCCCCATGCACTGCCCTGATTAGGGAGTGGGATCAGCACAATTTAATTTCATCTGATGTAGACACAGCCTATCTGAATGAATTTCTTGTACCGAAGGTCAAACAACTTGCTCCACTGTGATTCAGACACAGCAGTGCTGGTCTGGAAGCTGGTGCTGAAGCCAGTGGAGATCATTATGCCCTGCATTCCCATGTGGAGTTTACCTTCTCAACAAAACAGAAAATAAGTAAGTCCTTGCAATCAGCAGTGACTGCTCTGAAGCTCAAAGTTCAGCAGTGCTGGATCTTTGCTTCATTCTAGATTTGCTTCACAAGGTCAATGGGACTAACATTTTCAGACATTTTGGCAAGATCAAGCCATAGTTACTGCCACTTGTAAAATTAAGTCTATTTTGAGCAGATCTTTGAACATTATAGTCATGCTTCTTGCTGGCAATGTAAGGCCTGCACCTCTATGCTATGCTCCATAGCTCCTGCATTGTGGGATATCATGTTTATTGAGCCCTTGAGTTCACAAGTTTTATTTCTCCTCTTACAATCTCAAACTTGTCCATGATGTAGCCAGTTCATCCAGCTGGATTCTAATCTGCTTCTTAGAGAGATGCAAGAATCACTTACACGAGCAGCTGCTTGACAGGAAAAAACACATCCATCTAAAGAAAAACTGAGGAGAATTTTAGAAAGATGATAGATAGATAGATAGATAGATAGATAGATAGATAGATAGATAGACAGACAGACAGATAGATAGATAGATAGATAGATAGATAGACAAATAGATAGATAGATGGATGCAATTGTTCCACTAAAATTCATCCAAAGAACCACCATGAGCTGTACTCTGTGTTTTACTAAGTGGATACAGCTCTGCTGACGTCAGTGGATTTGCAGCTGTTAACAACAACATGAATTTGGCCTTGGCTCTTACAATCTTATTGTTTGCAGGGAGGAGAGAGAAGGGTTGTTTGTTTCAGACAAAACTGGGTCAGTGATTGTGTCGCAGCCCTGCTCACTGCCCTGTGCAAACCAGTAAAGCCTCTATTATATCCCAGTAGCACTGGGAAGAGACTATAACACACTGCCACCACTGAATAAGGGAGACACCGTAGGCCAGTGTGTATCAGGCACTGACTTTTACCTACTCATAAAGACTTGTATTAATTTCTTTGAATTTCAGATGATTTTACAAAGGGATAATACACCACTGAAAGCAGCCATACCATTCCCATCATCCGTGCAGCAAGCACTCAGTTGGCACCATCTGGGCTTGGATACAGACAGATTACTGCATCTTGTAACCTCCTATCTAGCGAGCCTTTCAACCCTCTCTTGGCCTCCTCCTCTGTCAGCCCCCAGGGGCTCAGCTGTCTGTGCCAAGGCTCAGGTCCAGCGTGTCCCAGCTGCATAATCTTGGCTCATACTTTGGGAGAATTGTGAGGTTGTGAACAAAAGCTGTGAGAAAGTCCAGGCAAAAGGAAGGGAAAATTACAGGTAGAGGTGGTGAATAAGGGGTAATAAAGAGGTCCAAGAAAAGCCAAGAGGAAGAACACTAAAAAGGACAGAAATAAAATATTATAGGTAGGGAAATACAGAGGTACCACTCTCACTGGAGGACTCAGTGAAAGATGGCAATCCAGCCACCCTCGTGATGGTTCCAGAAAGCAACTGACTACAGAACAGCTTCTTTTAATCACCATTAATTGTTTCTTTCAAAACCAGCTTCTTCCTACCCACAAAACAAATGTGCAGTCAAATGAACATGACATCAATGTCATTATGATTTCTCCAAGTTAATTTCCCCCAATAGCACATGCATTATTAGCACCAACGATCCCTACTCCTCCAGCAGTCATTCAGCACCCAGGCTACTCCCAGGCTCTCAAGGTCCCCAATTAAGCCCATGTATCACTAGGAATTTGTGAAAATCTATTTTATAATAGTATTTTTATAATACAGAAGGTACACAGAAAAAAAAAGAACAATCTAACGAGTTTGTGACTGTTACCTTGCTTGTCAAATCCACAGATGAGTTCTTCATCTGCCCTAAGGTTCCCACATTACCCCTTAGAAAGTCTTTTACATTCAGACATTCAAAGAAGTTTTTAACAAGGAGTAAAAATTTTACGAGTCTTAAATGATCACAGGCTAATACTTCTTAACATAACCCAGAATAAACTATCACTGAAATGGCATTTTAATCTTCATGTGGTGTTATTCTAGCTTTTAACATCAGCAACTCAACATTAATTCTCACTGTCATAAAAAAATAGATTGCTTTTAAGGCTGTTGGGCAATTATGTGAGTAACATAATACTGTTTATAATTGGATATTTTAGATGGATGTACATGGCTTTGTTCCAAAGGAGGTGCCTCAGTTGTAGATCTCCTGAGGATGAGTCACACATTGCTTCCTTGAAGACATCCTCTTCCAGGCAGCATTTGGAGTGGAAAAATATGATTTGTTTAAAAACATATATTTAGAAATATCATTTATATAATATATATTTATATAATTTATATTTATATTTATAATATATAGAACTACTGTTGGGGCATAGAGGCTCTGAGGTCATTTAAATGATGGTGGAATTCAACATGACTATGAAGGCAGTTTCCTCTTTTGCTGCTGTTAGAAAATTTAAATTTGTGCCCTGCTAAGAGCTTTCCTTATATGAGAGCAAACTTTTCTTCTCCTTTTGTTTTGGCTTGTGAACAAGAAGTAGTTGATTGGCTTATTTAAGTAGAAGGGCTGAGAAATACCCCTTGTTCACCCTGGGAAACCTGTAAAAAGTTGTGAATAGGAACTGCTGATACCAGCTTTTCTGGTTCGCAACCCTTTGTTGGCAGGTGAGATGGCATAAACTTTGTTCGACTGACAATGGTACACTCCTTTTCTGTACCTCAATTTAGCTGTGGGTAAAGCTCACAGAGACAATCTCAGATAAACCCAGTCCTGGGCATCACTGTTCCTACACTGCCCTGCATGTTCCTACTTAAAAAAAAAAAAAAAAAAAAAAAAAGAAGAAAAAGGGTACTAAGTGATAAATTTATGTTGCAAATAGCCACACTCAAAGATTTCATTTACAGATTTTTACTGGAAGGCCAGTTAATGTTTATTATTTGGCTGAAAACAAATCTCTGAACTGATGGAACCTGAGTTGTGGAGAGACTGATGTTCTCTGTAACACGAGAGAGCAGTTTTACCCATCCATTTGGACTTTTGTACAAACAGTTCCACTATTCTCTGATCCAGCTTCCAGCGCGGAGGCCAACCTACTGTGAGTGTAAACAAGTTCAGACACTTAAGCTCATACTGCCTGAATTCCCCTACTTAGCAAGAGGATTATTAACACTGAGAGCCATCCCCAAGAGGGGCTATTTAGGTGTAAATAATCTTTCCTGCTAGGTTTCTCCCAAGAAAAGGAGAGCACAGCTTTTGGCAGGGGCTGGGGCTCTTAGAACATGCTGAAGGGCAGAATGTGCTGGAAGAAGACAAGGCAATATCCTATTTTGTCTCTTTAAGGTTACGATATTTCAAACTCACTAAAAAGAATGCATGTTTAAGTGTTCATAAAATTGATGCCCAAGAACTGTAAACAATAAAGTCAAGAAGAATACTTTTTTTTCAATTCATTCCACTGTAAACTTAATTTTTTTTTTAAATCCTATGCTTATTATGACCTTGCCACAAAAACCTCCCTTGCTAGGGTTGCTTGCTTTTCCCTCTCATGGGAAAGGAAGTCCAGGCCATTTTGCAGTATCCAGAAATTTGTCAGCAGGTTCAGGCTCTGCAGCTCCTGGCAAGTTTCCATGGGTCACAGAGGGCAGGAGTCTGTGCTACCAGCAGACAGCAAAACCAACCCCAAATTCTTATACTTCAGAGACAGGATTGCTATGCCCAGCTACTCTACTGCTAGGTTGGAACAACCCATGCTACAGTAGATACTGAACTGGCTTTAAGACATATCAAATATTGTTTTTCCCTTGACAAAGGGACAGAGAAGTGGTCTGGAATAGAAGCATTGAAGCCTAAGAATTTATTGTTCTTCAGAGTGGAAAATCTAAATGAAGGAAAAGGTCTGGGTTTAGTTCCAAATGCCACCAAAGCCCGGGAAATACATTCATTTCCAGGAGATGTTAATGACTTTGTGTAACACCTCTTGTGGCAGAATTACCCCTGGCTGAGGTCAGCCAAACAGCAATACAGGGAATCCTCTGCTTTCTGTGTCTTGTTTACTTTATCTGTTCCTGAAAGGAGATTGTTTCCAGAGTTTTCATTTGTCACAGTTACTGCCTTTGGCCAGCTCTGGCAATAAATCATTCCACAATAATCTAAAATGGAAATGCTGGCATAAAAAAGACTGCTGCCTGACAGAAGGCACGTCCTATCCTGGCTGCCAGGACAAAGCCAAGCAGCCCGTCACGTCCCAAGCCTGACCAGTGAGGTACAGAGGAGTTACAGTGCAACAACAGTACAATTAAACAGCACTACATTCAGCCTGGGAGAATGCAGGAGGTACACTTCCAAAACCAAATACATTAGGTGTTTTCTCGCTGGAAGAACTTCCCTCATCCAAACTGCTGGATCCCTGAGCCCCCAGGCAGTCAGTGCCCTGACCCCCTTGCCCAGGACTCCCACTGCAGCTCCCTGTCACCTCAGCTCCTCTGATGACCCCTGGATCATCGGCAGGTCCCATCACAACCGTGCTCTGCTCAGATGTGGGGGAAGGCACCCTGCCCAAGAAGGCATTCACGTGGCAGGATGGGGTGTCCTCCACAGCCTGCTCCCTCCTGGGGCAGCCCTGCTCTCCCTGCTCCCTGGCACAAGCGTGCAGCTTTCAGATAAGCCTTATTGCAGTAAAAATTACACAGCACATGCAGCAGCTACAGAGTGAAAAGTGACAGTTGCGGCTTTGATTGTAAACTATTTCATGGTCCAGGTTTTCAAAGGGGACGTTAATCTTTAACACAAAAAGGGAAAAAAACCCACACCTACCTTACATCATGAATAAACAAATAAAGTATAAATCCATTTTAGTCTCTCTTCCGTTTAACTGTAAAGTTTTAAGCAACTGATGCATCTGTCAGAACATAAAATTTGGGATGCCAGGGGATGTTGTAAGCCATAGTTCACATCATTATACAAAAACAAGACTTTTCCTTTCATTAGCACTGAAAGCACTAGTCTAAAACTTGAGAGAAAAAAAAAGGGGGAAGAATTTTCTTTAAAAAAGAGAAATAAAGCCATGTGAAAAGGGTACTTGGATTCTAGAAACAAGCAGTGAGAAAACCTCCATTCAAAATATTAAACCAACTCTCCAAGGAAAGAAATCAGGACCTCTAGTAAACTGAGGAGGAGGGAGTATCCTGGAAATATTTCAAACATGAGGAAACCATTCAGACCAAATTCCCCTCGTGCTCTGGCACAGCTTGGTGGGACAAGGCGTCCTTGCTCAATAGAGGCCACTGCCACCCATGCTCCTGAAAAGTCCAGCAGTTAAGAATCTACCAGTCAAAGCTGGAATATTGATTTCAGGAAGTCTAAGTTCTCCCGTTGCTCAGGGGAGTACAAGGAAATAACCCTTTGATCTTCTTAATGTACACAGTAAGGCACCCCAGCTTACGTGGTGATAAGCTCATTTTCTCCTTGAAGTTTATGTCTCTTGTAAGCATCAATGCTATGACTTGTCCTGGCACTCCTTCTGGCATAACAGTTTAAATTCCTGTATGTAGCTGGATGTAAAAGAAAGGAGTGCTCTGGAATAAACAAAGAATAGCCCTGAGGTTAAGTTTTTGGTTTTTTTTTTTTAATATCTGGGAAGGGTTAAGATTAAATGAATCAGAAACATTACAATTTGGAAAGTATCTTGCCACTGTGATAGAAATATACCTGAGACCCTTATGCAGTTCACTTCAAAAAGTTAAACCTGCTGACAATCCCTGGTTTAATCTTGTCTCCGTTAAGCATCTACTTTCTTCTTTGATGTCCTATTTCCACTAATCCAGTAAAGTCTCATCCAAGCACTTGTCATTGATATGTTTGCTCTCTGCCTGACAAGTTAGCTTGTATTTCTCTAATCCACGGAATACAAATGGATGACAAACTCAAGAGAATTTGTTAGAAAAAGTGTCTGCTAAATGCATAATTAGGGCCTCATCTGGGCAGTCTTTCTTTCATGCCACATACTCCAGCTCCTCTTCAGTCAACGTGCACTGAATGAAGGCTGCTACTGACCCCAAATCACAGCTTTCTGTTTGATTTCACTGCTTCCCCTGGGCTGCTGGCTCTGCTCCTGACAGCAGCACTGCTTGTACCTGTCAGTCATCCACGCCAGGGGAGTAGAGGGCACCCAACCTGTCACAAAAGCTGACCAAAGGCATTTGAGTCTCTCCCTACACTACTGCCAGAAATAAGATCATAGTGCTGCTAAGTGTCATAATGGAATGACATCTTTCAGAGAGCATCACTGTGCATTTTTAAGCCAGGTGACTTGGCATGGGAAGAGGGAGTCCTCCTGACCTCTGAGAAGTGTGCAGGGTGCTCCTGGCAGCTTTCCTTTCAGGGCAAAAGTGGCACAGCGAGTTGGTGTGAGATGTTGTATCTATCCAGCACAACACCCTCCTTCTCAATCACTTTCCTACAATTTTCCTCATCTTCCCCATCTTCTCAAACACATATGCTTTGCCCACAAAAGGCAGAGCCACTACAGGCAAGACAGTGGGAAAGGAGAGGCCTTTCAAGCAGTGCTGCTTCATCTAAGATGAGTTACCAGTCACAGGCTCAAGGGAAAAAACTGCAACAATGACAGATAAATTCATAGCATGACTGCAGATTCCATAGGAAGTCCATATCACTGTGACATAGTTGATGTCCAGGTGTTAGAAAGATAAATTACTGTCTGGTAGAATTGTCTTCTTAAAGTTTAGAGCTTCAGATATTTTAATGGTCTCAGACCTAGGGGAAGGTTAACAAAGCCTAGTGAGAAGGATGTACCACTGATAATGGACACAAAAGATGCAGAAAGATGCAGAATTTACAGGCCACAAGGACATTTGGCAGAACCTCCAGGACACGGGAGAAACTAACAAAACCAACTCAGCAACTGTGCTGAAATCAGCTCTGATTGGGTAAAAGGTAATTTCAGCATGGGAAGATCTGCAACCACAGACCAAAGAAACCCATGAATCAAAAGAAAAGAAAGACTAGACATGCAGACTAATTAGCATAAGAAGTGAGGGAATCATTAACCATAAAAGAGGGAATATTAATTAATAAAAGAATGAGACAACTTCTAGCAATGAACATTGATGCCTTTGTTTGCTAAAATATATATAAACAATGAAAAGTTTTGGTAGTTGTTGTGATGGTTTTGTGAATTTCCCACCCAGCACTCCTTTCTGCACAGGAATAAAGTGTAAATAAACTGACTCTGTGTGTGAATGGGCCTCTTGAAAATGGGTGGAAGAACTTACCTTGGTGACATTATGAGATATCCCATATATTCAGATTATGGAACTTCTACGTCTTGTCTTATTTTGTGAATCAGAAAAAAGCAAGTCACAGGTGAACTGTTACCATTTAGAAACAGGATGTAACAAATTACTAATGTCAAAGTAACTCCTTTGAGCAGCCTTCCTCCTGCCCAAAGAAGCACATGCGCCCCTGAGAGAAAAGGATGCTGTAAATAAGTTTTTTTGATTCCCGGGCTAGCATAAAGAGCTGAACAGGTTACCCTGTGTCATTCTGGATCTGTACTGCAGTCAGGCTTTGTTAATCTTCTCATTTCAGTACAATATGCTTATTACTTCAGCTTCTTGATGGAAAGATCTCTACCACAAGCATGTATTAGAGACTATTAGATTAAACAGACAATGTTTACTAAACATTTCAGAATATCTATGTTGCACCAGTCTGTTTAGCAGCATTAGTTAATGGCTTAAAATGTAATTTGATATGTTTTTGAAACCACAATGGATATGATATTGTTTGTGTCAGGCCAATGATTTTCCTGTCATGAGCTTTAGAGGATAATCCTTTTCTATTTTTGATTTTAACTTCACTTTGTGAATTGAGGGATAAAATATCATTAAACCATTAGTGTTTGGGGAGTGCTTTGAGAATAACAATGTGCTTAGAAGAGACATGGTACATTACCATACTTTAATCTGTATTACATCTGTTACAAGCATCCTATTCATTTGAATTATTTGAATTTAATTTCCCAAGGAGCTAACTTTTCTTCCCAATCTTTACCTCAAATTTTTCAGTAAGATATTTCTGTCCCTATGTTTTCTGCCATCCCTCAAAGATTTCTTGGACTTGAAATCTAGTATCTCTATATGTTTGAAAGCTTTTTTTCATTGTGACATGTTCTTCCTGTTTAATTACACAGGGCAGTGAATGTATGCATATGTATCCCAACATAAGATGAACATGGAATGGTTGGAGCAAGTCCAGAGGAGGCCACAAAGTTGGTAAGAGAATTGGAGCACCTCCCCTATGAAGTCAGGCTGAGAAAGTTGGAGCTGCTCAGCCTGGAGAAGGTTATGTGGAGACCTCATAGCAGCCTTCCAGGACCTGAACAAGGCTTACAAGGAAAGCCAGGGAGGGATTCTTCATCAGGAACTGTAGTGATAAGACAGAGAATAATGAGGAAAAACTGAAAAAGGGGAAATTTTGGCTAAATATTAGGAATAAACTCCTAATTACTGTGACAGTGGTGAGATGTTGGAACAAGTTTCCCAGGGAAATTGTGGATGCCCCAAGCCCCAGCCCTGGCAGTGCCCAAGGCCAGGCTGGAGGGGGCTCTGAACAACCTGATCCAGTGGAAGGTGTCAGGACTAGATGATTTTTAAGATCTTTTCAACCCAAGTTGTTCTATGGTTCTAAGTACACACGATAGCTGGTTTTCATCAAAAAGGAGGATAGCATCTTATCTCGTATAAAATTCCATTTAAATGCTTTCAGCATTTTAATTTAGAGTAAATCTAGAACTTTCTCACACAGCATGCCAGTTTCTTATTGGTAAGGCAACTGCTAGCACCTGCCTTGGTATCATGTTCTGCTCCCAGCTCAAAATTCCTTTTGGAGCAGGTGGCCCTTGCTGCTGCCTCGCAAGCTGTCCATCTTGTACCACGGTCTGAAGCAGTGAAAACTTCATGGAAGAGATTGGCTTTGTGATATGCTGTCCTTTAGGGAGTACAGAGGTTCTCCACATCGCAGGTTACCCTCAGTGTCAAATCCCACTGAAGCTGCTCGCAGGATTCGGGAGTAGCTGACCCCTCATCTGAGCCTGATGTGGATATGGACATCACGTTAGCTGCCTGCCTGTGTCACAGGCAGCTCCCTGGATGTCTCCTGGGCACTATTGCTGATTGCTGGGCCAGCAGTGCTGCCCTCCCCAGGCGCAGGGAAGCACAAAGGGAGGTACCACCCCGAGCGCTGCCAAGGTCTGGAAGTGCTCCAGTGTTGTTTCCCAGTGCAAAAGGAACCAGCAGTAAATTCTCTGCTTAAAAGCAGCTCCCAAGGGAAAGGAAGGGCAGACCCCTGCTTTTGTCTTTCCTCACCACAGCTCGTGTCAGCAAAGGATCCGACCTTGGAGCAACAAGCTGAACTCCTCAACGCGGCCAACAAATCCTCCAGAACAGGGCAGTGCACTTGGGACCCAGCACAGATATTTCTCCCCCAGCGCTACTATTTCTGTGTATCCCACGGATAAAGCAGGCATTCACCTTCGAGATGAAATTACAACTCTATAGGTAAATTCCTTATACCGTGAAATCTGAAAATGGCCAGAAACATTCCCAGTTTTCTCATTTTTTTTACTGTTACATGATAAAATCTGAAAAGTCAAGTGATAGTTGTGTCAGTTTTGTTTATTGCAATCAAGCAAAGGTCAAATGCATTAAAATTCTTGCAGCTTCCATGTAGTAGTAACTGTCAGATGGCAGAATCACAGAATATCAAAGTCCATCTTTTTAAATCTTAGCATGTGGGACATGATATCAGGAAGAAAGCAGCTCATTCCTTTTATTAATAAAAGCGCCTCATGTTATTCTGCAGGAATCTCTCTCCATTCAAGTCATGGCATTAAGCTGTTAAACGCCTTGTTATCCGTGGAATTAAAATTGGGAACATCACACAAACGCACAAACAGCAAACTCAGGCTAAAACGCTGCTTTGGCTGCCACTATCCTATTCAAAAAGCGAGGATCAGAGCGCCAGGCATTCTGGCAATATTTCTGGACGAGATGCGGCTGCAGCCGTCAGGACAAAGCGGTTTTCTTCTGCATCACGTTTGCTTCCTTAGCCACCCCACGTGAATCGGGACAGACATCGAAAAGGCGGGACGAGATCCCTCCAGCGGGAGCTGCAGGAACCATTGCCCGTCTTGCTCACACGCGCGGGGCAGAGGCAGGGCAGGGCAAACTCATGCTCCTGGGCAGGTCAGGCCCGGCAGGGTGCCTGGGCAGGCCGGGGAGCTCCGGGAATCCCGGGATGAGGATCCCGCTTTGCTGAGCGGGACAGAAGCTCCCGGGAAGGAGCCCCGGCCCCGCGTGGGACCGGCCGCGGCCACGCCCCCAGCATAGGCCACGCCCCCAGCATAAGTCACGCCCCAAGCATAGGCCACGCCCCCAAGCATAGGCCACGCCCCCAGCACCGCTCCCATTCACGTGGGCGCGGGCACTGGTGAAGCCCCGCCCCTCCGGCCGCCGCG
>JAHLSL010000022.1:30388805-30413169 GCA_025920805.1 Petroica traversi
CCCGTGCCGAGGGGCCCGTGCGGGTCCCGTGTCGTGGACCCGACTGCGGGAAAACGCACCGAGCCCCGCACCGCCGGGGCCTCTGGAGCCGCACGGCCAGAGTGGCGAGAGCCGATTCCATTTGCGCCGGCTCCCTGTGCGTGCTGCAGGCAGAAGACGCCGTGCATCTCTTTTTCCTTATCCGATAACGCCTTGCGTGCGGTAGGGCAGGAGTGAGGCTGGGATGGATGGA
Organism: Petroica traversi; assembly: GCA_025920805.1. NCBI lineage: Eukaryota > Metazoa > Chordata > Aves > Passeriformes > Petroicidae > Petroica > Petroica traversi. Next base: position 30,389,038 of record JAHLSL010000022.1, read on the forward strand.
GGGATGGAGGGATGGACGGCCTTATAGCATTCTCGGAGCCCTTTTCGAAGTGAAGCATCAGGGCACTGCGAAGGCGCTGATGGCTGGGTTTTTGACCAGAAACTCTTCTCGGAACAAATTGACTTTGTACCCTGTGACCAGTGAAACTGCAGCGGGAGGAGTGGGAGGAGTGAATCGTGTTTGGTTTCACAGGTGGCAGGCATTCCTTCTTCAATACCTCTGGCCATCTCAATAGGAAGCCGGGGCAGTGCAGGAGTTTGGTGTCTTCGTCCGGCCTCAAGCTGTGAACTCTTGGGCTGATCAGCTTCTGTGGTCAATAGTTCAGTGAGTGTTAAAGGTGACTCCTCTGTTTACCAATAGAGCAAGAGTAACCAAAACTGAAATCATACAAGTGCATCTCAGTTGAGCTGTCCAAACTGAAATAAATATTAATTTTTAATTACTTTTTTATAAAAAAACATGAAACTAATGGTATAGGAGCAGAAGGATAATACGTGTAACTCCTTGCATATGAAGAAATCTTTCTTCTCAGAGGAGGATCTGGATTTTGTGGAACTTTAGTTTGTTTATAAACAGTGATGTGGAACTGGATTTAAAGCAGACTCTGAAGCTGGACCATGTAGGGGCTTCACACTTGGCACTGTCATGTGTTGTTTCTTCCAGGGTTCAGTTTCTTGTCCTCCAGTGCTAGTCTTGCCAGAGGCTCAGTCCAGCTTTTACTGCTGTCTGCACCCGCAGTCTGGGTCCTGACCTTACAAGTGTTGGTGTTAGTTCTGCTTTTCTCTAGCTCTTCAGTCCTGTTCTTCTCTCACTAATAGACAGTAAATTATGCTATCTGCATAAACTGTTTCAGACAACTAAGCTCTTATGTATGAAAAACTAAACTTTTTTCAGTGACTTCAGGTAGTAGAGTTAAGACTTAAAGGTCTATGATTTTATGTAGGCTTTTTTTTCTGATCTAAAAGTGTAAACATATTCTGAGGTGTTGCTGAGTTCATGCCTTGGTTTCCTCAGTGTTTAGTTCGTACCTCTGCCATTGTTTAAAAGGGAATGCCAGATGCTGTTATGATTTGTAAGTAGATAAAGGAAACATTGCCCTCCTGTAGATCTGTGTGTGGTCCCCAGCACAGGAATTCACAGTGCTTTACCATGTGCCTGTTTCAGTGGGTGCTGCCACATCATTCTGTGTCAGTACCTCATCTTTCAGCATAGTGGAGTGCCAGCTCTCATGTCCATGTAAGCCACTCCAAACAAGGAGTGAGAGGATCAGGATTAAGTGCTATGAAATTTGTGTGTACTTCTGATTCAAATTCCAGAATCTGTTATGCCCAGGGAGGTGCAGCTCTGAGTTTTGCCTGGAAACTTTTCATCTGACCTCACATGGTGGTTTTACATATCCCACACAGTGCTGACTGGTCCAGAAATTTTTGCATATTTCATGAAACTCATGGGTTTTTTAGGAGTTGTTTGTAAGAGGAGCTTAAGTATTACAGAGTGAGTAGAGGGAGGTGTGATTATACAGGATAAAATTGGGAAGTCAGTGGAGGAAAACACTAGTTTCAGCTCCTTGGTTGGGCAAAAGCTGTAAGAGGATTTGTAGTCTTCTCTGTCCTCTTGTGTTTTGGTAAGTCAAGAACTATGCTGCAGTTACAAAACCTGGATATGAGTTAAAATTTGCTGAGATGGAAATGTCAATGTGCACGTGCAGCTCTGGATATTTAGCTCATTAGTTTAATCCTGTAGGAATCTGACCTGATGGGAATTTACAGCTAATTTTAAGGTGGCTGCTTTTTGTGTGAGCAGGGATCAAGAGGAATCCTCCTTGAATATGGGAGTTTAGAGTAAACTATGGACATACCTGCACTCAGTCCAGGTGGGATGTTGGGATCAAGTGTGTTTAGTGGTTGGAGGACTTGTTGCTGTCTCCCAGCTCTTTGTGGGTTTTCCAGAGCTATTGGACAGCGTGTGCATAAATCCCTTGTTGCAACATTGCAGCTCAGTGGAGGTCAGCCAAGAATGAAGTCATTGGGAATGAAGCTGGGATAGAGCTGTGAGGTGTTGCTGAACCTGTTATTTGGAAGGTGATGTGCCCTGCAGAAGCTCACGCTCAGGTGTGTCCTCCTGTTGCATCATGGAGGTGACCCAGTGACGAGACAACAGTGGGTCCTTTCTGGAAAGAAGTGCAGAAATCCTCAGAAGGGCATTAGTTGAAATGGAGCTGTCACACCCAGAAACATCCCAGGGAAAGAATTAAAATAATGGTCTGTTTTGGTTGGCAAATGCACCCAGAGAGACCTTAGAACATCTGAGGTGTTTCAAATGCTGACCTGAGGCATTTAATGTATCTTAGAAATGCAGTGTGGAGCTCAAGCAACAGCTGCAAGTCTTGGCAAAGCTTGGCCATAGGATTTTATGGTATCTTGTACTGCTAGTTTCCAATGCTCATTTTGAACCAGAAGTGTTAAAAATTTCAGCTTTTAAAGGATTTCTTCCGAAACTTTTCCAGAATGGTCTCTTTTTTTGTTGTTGTTTCAATCCTAAAAGGTTTAAAACTACAAAGGAAGCTGTATGTCACCCCCATCTAACTTCCATTTAGATAATATTTTTGAAATTATTATTTATGTTTTGTCTACTATGTGCTTCTGACTGTCATGTAAAAAATAAGAACAAGTTTGAAGGAACTGTAAATGTGGATTATCAGCCCTAGATGATATTGTCTCCATGTGGAAAATACTGTCACAGTTCTAAGCAAGTATGCATTTCCCACAGTAGAAATGTTCTTTTCTGGGGCTGGCGTTGGGATGGGTGTTTTTGATGTTTTTGAAAGCAGTGAACTTAAGGTAGTAGTCAAAAATTATTTCCTATTTTTTGAGGAAGCAGTGCTGCTCAGTTTTTCTTTCTTAGTAGAGAGTTATAATTAACTGTAGTATGATATGCATTTATTTCACTCAGTATGTTCTTAGAAAAGATAGCATTTTAGAATGTATTCAAATTATGTGTTTTTACCCCAGTCTCTCCTGACAACTTTTTTAAGTTGTGTTGCTTTCCCTTCTCCTTCTAGAGCATGACAGTTCATGGGTAGGGGAGAAACTAGCTGCCTACATGTAAACACCAAACAAATGAGAAATAAATTATGTTTTGTCTGGAAGCTAGTTGCTTATCAGGTATGACCAGTCAAACCCTTCCACAGAAGTGGTACTTTTTGATACATTTTCTTTAAAACACTCCACTGAATACTTTGAACTCATTCATCACTTTGACTCCAGTTGGGAAAAAGGATGGCAGTCTTCAAATATGAGGTTCCTGTTTTTTGAAAATCAGCAGGAGAGTAGAGGAGAGCCACTGATAGATGAGGGCAGTGCAATATAAATGCAGCTGCGAGATGCTGCAGAACCTACATTTTTGTGGGATGATGTAAAAGCTGTGGGAAATACTAGTCAGAGTTCATATTATTCGTGACCATCCTGTACAAATTCATGGGTAAACTGATGTTTGCTGGTTCTCCAGGCTACTGAACTTTGACTTTCAGAAAACCTTTTTATCACATAATGCTCTTGAGTTGTGTGTGTTACAAAAAGTAGTGAGTTTCCATAAGCAGTTATTAAAGAAGTATTGTTGACATATTTTCAAAAATGCTGATTTTTGTCCTTTTTTTTTCTTTCTCTGATTCAGAAAACTCTTTGTGATGTCATTCTTATGGTTCAAGAAAGAAAGATCCCAGCTCACCGTGTCGTGCTTGCTTCAGCCAGTCATTTTTTTAACTTGATGTTTACTAGTAAGTGTTTTGACAATCGGTTCATTTTAAACTTTCATGATGATACCTTGTTATATTTGTGTCTGGCAATCTGTTTAACTTATGAAAGTGATTAATTTGAGGGATAAGTGATGATTTCTTATTTTGTGTCCTTCTTCCAATATCTCTGTTCACCCATCCCCTGATTTTCCCTTTAATTCTCTTTTGATCAAGTTAAGTGTTGCTTTATAAATAAACTCTTCTAATACTTGAGGCATATACACTGTATTAGAGTTAATGTCCTTAAACTGAAAATTGTGACTTTTTTTCTCCCATTACAGAATTTGTCTGCCCTGTTGTTTCCCACTATTGGGCACTTCTGCATATAAGTTGGGCTTTCAGAGGTTAGGGACATGGTTTAGTGGCTGGAGTGGATAATGTTAGAGATCTTTTCCAACCTTAATGTGATTACCTTAATTCTGTGATTCTGTAATTCTTTCATTTATGCTCTCTTTAAAAATTCAGTTACATCTCTTATCTTTTGTAGGCCTTACCCATGCCTTACCCATGAATTGTAAAATTACTGTAAAATCCAAGTTGAATGGAAGTAAAATAATCATTCATTCCAGTGGTATCCATCTGTGGGCAAACCTAGTGCTGTGTCGGGATGTGGGGAGCTCAGAGCTGTCTCCATTGTTGTCAGCTTGAATGTAGAAATGACTTTTGACAGTGGTGATGCTAACATGGCAGTCTGGCTGCAGTCAACAACGTCTAGAACTTTTTCTACTTAACACAGTTTATCATAATTTAGATAATACTTGGATGAACACACACCACTTATCTTGTTTGTTCCACTGCCTTCTTTCCTGGCTCGCATGAGCAATCCTGGGAAAACAGCAATCAACTCTGAACAGTTTTTAGCAGGCTACCATTTTGTATAATTGCTTTATTTTCGACTGTTTGCAAAACATACAATAACCAAAGGAACTTCTTGATTGAAAGTTTGTCTTTTAATCTGTTTGCAGCAAATATGATTGAATCAAAGTCCTTTGAAGTGGAGCTAAAAGATGCAGAGCCTGACATTATTGAACAGCTTGTGGAGTTTGCTTATACTGCAAGGTAGTTTTGTTATTTAAAGCTCATGCTTTTTCTAGGAAGCCTGCCAATTTTAAATTATAAAAGCTTTAAATAATGCTTTTGTGATTCATCATTGTTGTTACCATTAAAATCCTTTCCTTTGTTTAAAGCATGATGTGACTAGACCTTCTGTCCTTCCCTCTTCCTTTTTATTTAATCAGTAGGAAGCCCTACAGACTAAAAAGAGCGGTAGTTGTCTCCAGAAAGCAATTCAAAGCACTTCACGCTTTTGACTTGTGTTGGAGTCAAATGATGTTTCCCATGGTTCTGTAATTCAGGTCCTTATTGGTGTCAGCAGGGTCTCTCTTTGTGGCCATGGTAGCCATGGCACAGAACCATTTCCAGGAGTTACACCTTCATCTCAAAACTGGCTGGGTGGATAACTCTTCTGTGAACAGTGTTTCCCCCCTATATCACCTTGCCATGTATTTGGGGGATTTTGTGGTTTTTTTCTTTTTTTTCCACTCCCCCCATCAGACAGAGCTCTTGCAGATGACTAGGATTGTTAAACAGTATTTAATCAGCTTTAATCAGACCTATGGATGGCAGGCCTATCATCTGATGGGGATAACTCTCATTAGGGAGGCTTTCTCCTTTCTTTTGAGGGGAATCTTCTTGTGCAGTCTCTCAGTGGTAAGAGTCTGTGTCAACAACCCACCCCAGCCACATGGTTGCCTGCCCTGATGGCCAAGCCCCAGACTGTGGCTTCCATAACTTCTCTTGAAGCACTGCCAAATTGGTTGTTCTGCTTATGCACTCTGGGCAAATCAGCCAGACCAGTCCTGACAGAGTTCAGACAGGTTTTGCTCATACCTGTTTGGGAGTTGAAAATAGTCATTAAAAAGGGTGCTGGGTTGTTTGTTGTTTTTTTTTTTCTTTTGTAAAAGTATTTAATCACACAACTCATAGCAATAGTATAGGACTGCAGAGGACCTGTGTTAAAGCTTTATTCTTTAGATCCCGGCACTGGTTATTCTTTGTTCTGTCTGGCTAAAGTAGAGTAAACAAAAGGAGTTTGGAAAAATCATTAAGGATGTGTCCTTAAACTGTATGTGAAAGATTCTTGGATAAATAGCAGTGAGATAATTTTGCCATTTACGTGAATCTGTGTAAGTTGCTTTTTTTATTGCAGCAACTTAGGTCATTTTAGTGATGCTGAATTTACACCTTTTGTTTTGCAGAATCTCAGTTAACAGCAATAATGTCCAGTCTTTACTAGATGCAGCAAACCAGTATCAGATTGAACCTGTGAAAAAAATGTGCGTGGACTTTTTAAAAGAACAAGTTGATGCTTCCAATTGTCTTGGTAAGAGAAATAGACTTAAATTTACTGTTTATTTTTTAACTTTGAAAAATAGATAGTATTGTCGATCTGTAGATAGACAGTAACATTTGGCTAAATCCAGGCATGTAAAAATATTTTTTCTCTGAATCTGAACTGTTGCCACAGAGTCTACTAACTGTGCAAGGTCTCATCCAGCTTGGCAGGACACTTGGGTGTGTTTGTTAGAGAACTGCATGTGTTTTGTAAGGTGGAGCTTTCAGTTGTTACTGTACTTGCAGAGAGAATTCGATGTATTTGCAACTTTTACAAAACTAGCATTTCTTTTACAGTATAAACGGAGTAAGTTTAGGCTACTGTTGGGTTTATTCACTTTTCATTTTGACTGAAAACAATGAATGTCATTTTGGCAGGTTTGATGTCATATGTTCTGTAGTTCTAATGTGAAGTTGGTGTTACAGAAACGTAAACAAGTAGAACTAAATACTTTTTCATGCTTAAGATTTGGTGCACTTTATATAATCAGAAATTTAAGAGAAACTGTGTGTTTTTTAATTGACATAGTCAATCATATTACAGATGTTTATAGCAGCAATAGAAATGTTTTGCAGAGTAACTGAATTGCAGTGATTTGACTGAAACTTCAGTGCAATACAGCTGCAGCTCTGAAACAACTGCTGGAAGAAAGGCATTGCCTAAGGAAAATGCCACTTAGGCTTGCTTTGAGGCATATTTCTGCCCTGTGGCTTCTCTTAGGTGGAAAATTAATTATGGTCTCGAACACTTGCATACTTTGTTGCAAGTGCACATTTGCTAATTTATTGCAAAAAGATTAAAACAATTTTTCCTTAAGGCATTGTTTTTAAATTGAAACATGTTTTGTGCAGACTCCTCAGCAAGTACACAGTTAGTTTTAAAAAAAGTATTTTAAAGAAACCATGGCTTAATTTGAATCTTGAAATTTTGTCATATATGTGGATTTTATCTTTCTAGTTTGCATTTTAGTATTCTGAGCAGCTCAGACTAATTTCAACCCACATATTGGTGAGTTGCTCCTACCCTACTTGCCATTTCCTCTGTAAGAAGAGAAGGAAGACAGTGGCATGATGATAAGTTGCTGCTGAAAATCTCAGTGCTTACTTGGTTTTTAATGGCGAGGTTGGCATTGGTGCTTCTCAGCTGCTGTTGCTGTTTATGCCTTTATGCCAACCTTCTGTCCTTCCAGAGCATCAATTTGATTTTGTGCTACATGTATAGAAAGGTCCCAGGAAGGACTCTTGAAGGAAACTGGACTTGGCTGGTGACTGATGTTGCATGAGCAGGTCAGGAGAGGTTGTAAACCATGGATCCAGTTTCTCAAGTTGTTCTGGTTTGATGTGGTTATTGTGACATGGCTCAGACTTGGTTAAGGTGCTGTTGTCTGCTTTGTAATTGGGAAAGAAACAGTGAGGAAATGGTGCTGAAGAGATGGTTAATACAGCAAGTGTTACAGGTCTGACTCTCCAATTAGTTCAGTAGGAATAGGGATCAGCAACTTGTCTCTGTCTTAGTTTGTCTTGAGTTGCAGATCTGTTATGATAGGATATGTTTTAATTGGGGGGGGGAAAAGCATGGTAATAAATATTAAACTGGGGTTGCAAGTATCACTGAAATTACAGTAATTGTATTCTATTTTAATATATTAAAGGTAATTGCAATTCAAGTTTAGAAGGGTTTTTTTCTTACTTGTCCTTCATAGGCATAAGTGTGCTAGCAGAATGCCTAGACTGCCCAGAACTGAAAGCCACTGCAGATGACTTCATCCATCAGCATTTCACTGAAGTTTACAAGACAGATGAGTTTCTTCAGCTTGATGTTAAGCGTGTGACACATCTCCTGAACCAAGATACATTGACAGTGAGGGCAGAAGACCAGGTGAGATCGCTGTTTAGTAGCAGCTAAAAGTATTGAACTTAGCTATCTTTTTTTAATCAAGCACTGGCTTCAGGTATTCAAGTATCTCACTTCTGATGTTTGTGGAGGATATGATGCACACAGTGCTTGCTAAATTGTGAAATAAAAGATGTGTCTTAACTTGGTCAAAACCACATATTAATAAATAGTCACATTTTAAGTGTGGTAAATAGATGTGTTGTTTCAGCAAAGTAGGAAGAAAGAAGTCACAGAGGCAGTAAGCAGAACAGTTTCCTTTGTTGAAGGAAACCCTAGGTATAGGGTTTTGATTCAATAGTACATGAGCTAAATTGTTTGTTTTATAGTGGTTGCTTCTAGATTGGGATTTATGTGCTTTTGGTGAAAGTGGACCATTTCAAAGTGGTGATCAAATGGCACCTTAATGGATGCACATTTCTACCTGAATATGGCCTAGCCCATTCCAGAGGTGTGTTTTCTGATGGAAACATGCATAGACAAGCCTGGGGAACTGAGGGACTTGGAACCAAGATGAGTAAAACACTGAAAGCTAGATGCATTGGCAGTGGTAGATTGAGGGAAGACTCTTTTTTAGGGACATAAAAAAGTTTGTGTGGCTGAAAGGGGCCTGGAGTTCCACTCAATTAAAAATTATAACGTATGGTAGAAATTACATTTGCTGCTGTCTCATTTGGAATTCAGCTTAGAGCTCAGCCCTGAATGATTATTGGCGAGCTTATTCTTCCTATTGCAGAAAAATGGGAAGCATATAGGCATCTGCACTGCAGCCCAGACAGGTTGTTGTAGGCTGCTTGTAGCAGTTGAGTGGTATTTGGAGCTGCTGGTACTTGTAGCTTCTTAGGCAAAGCTGTCGAAAACAAACTGAAATCGTACCTTTGCAGCTCTGCTCTTCTCATGCTTGAATTAGGTAATTGAAGTTTGTGTGGGTATGGCATCATGAGTTGACTCACACCTCTGAAGTGTAACAGAGGGATGTTGTAGCTGAGAAGGTATGTATATCCTCTTGGAAGTGGATGTTTTGCTGACTGTGAAATTTCCATTGACATTACCTCCAAGAGGCAGAACAATTCATTTGAAGCGTTAAGTTTTAGCTATTTGTCTTACAGTATGGTGATGTAACTTATGAAAGTAAGAATTAGTAAGAGTGATGGAATATGGTAGTTGGCTTGTTACAGGCATAAATATAAGTTATGTCACAGTTCAACATTCTTGCTGAGTGCTGGGAAAAGTTCAGATCATGGGGTAACATTCTCAGAGCTGGAAGTATTGTTTGGCTTGCAACTGAAATGACACTTTCAGGTTTATATTGTTGAAGTTCTGTTGGTAAGGTAGGATGGTATGCTTTAATCTGGCAGCACTGTTACATATTCAGTATGGCATCATTAAAATTCCTTTAGGAAACTTACTAATTAGTGTTTGGAACTACAGAATTTTGACAGTTGTACTACAGGAATCATATTTCTCAGGAGTACTGCTAGAAAGTTGACATTATACTCCTACTTCTGTCTTGGTGTGGAGCATGGTTTCATTTAGCAAAAAGGGAAGGTAGTTTTAAGTACTGTCTGTCCTATACAATGTTCCTGTTCAAGTCATTCTGTTGGATTTCCTTAGCTGATGGAATTGAGCCTTTAATCATTGTTTTCTTTGCTCTCCCACATTCCCTGGTAATTTTACAGAGTTACAGCTGGGGTAGTCTAGTAGTCCTGAAAAATTTTTCCATGAAATGTCTTTCCATGTTACATCGCAGTTGCTCAGCATCAATCATAGTGACCAGTTTCAGCTGCAGGTGTAGGCACTGGCTGTGTTTTTGCTTACAGTGACCTTGTCCTGCCACTTCAGAGTCTGTGCTGCTGGATAAGTGTGCCACGTCTGAGAGCAGCATGGAAGCTTCAGAGTATATATGGAATCCTGGATTTTATTTTTTTTTCATTTCCTCCTGATCCAGCAGTCAATTATAAATAGAGCAGATTTCTTGATTATCTTCCTTGTTCTGTCTTCCCTGACCCCTAAGAAAACCCAGTATCTTTTCCTGTGAGGAGGAGAAAAAGAGGAGACTCTCTGGTGAATTTACAGTAGTCTGAAAAAAACCCCTTTTATTTAAATGGTCCCCTAAGACACAACAATAACAATGTATTTTGATACCCAACATGATGATTTGGTATGAGAACCAGTTTATCTCCTTAAGAGGCTATATCAAGTAGAAGTTATTTAATTTCTGAGAAAACATTACTGATGTTACAGCATGGAACTTGAACAGTATTAAATTTAACCTGGTACAGGGGTTACCCACATAAATGTAAATTGCAGATTCATGCTTTCCATCTGGAGGGAAAAAAGTTAAACAGCAAAAGTAGTAGGCTTTTGAAGTTGTAGGTGAGAGTCATTCAGTGGTTGTGCATTTGTTATACTTGTCTGAGCATTTTCTTTTTTTTGGGCTTGGTTAACTTTTATTGTAGAGGGGTTCCTGATTTTTTTGTTTTTTTTGGAACACGGCAATGGGATCCCCACATACTAAAATATTAGTATTGGTTAACCTCCTGCAGACATCAGAATCAATTTATAGCATTAAGGTTCTGTTACTTGTCTTGCTGTGGTGATGTACCTTATCCCTTTCTCTCCTTGTCTCTTGTTTTGGTGCAGGTTTATGATGCAGCAGTCAGATGGCTGAAGTATGATGAGCCAAATCGCCAGCCCTACATGGTTGATATTCTTGCTAAAGTCCGATTTCCTCTAATATCAAAGAACTTCCTAAGTAAAACAGTGCAGGCTGAACCACTTATTCAGGATAACCCAGAATGCCTTAAAATGGTGATCAGTAAGTTGACCTCTAGCTGAAATCTTTATGATGTTGTGTATAATTAAAGAATGCTTTGAAAAATTTTTTACATTGTTTGCTTTAAAATGCTCTGATATTTTCATATGAAATCCATCTGTGTTCCCTCTAGGATGCTGTTTTTAGTTGAAGTTGGACTAGCAGATTATTATGTAAATAAAACTCATCTTATGTAACAGTGTGACTTTCATTTGATTTCTCCTAGCAAATCACATGAACTCCATGAGAAGTAATGGAATGGAGATTTTGTCAATGACTCATTAGGGTAATTTTAAGTTAGTCTGCCTTTGCATCAGACTTGGAACTTCAATATCGTTCGTGTTTATATGTGCAATAATAAAATAAATATGTCAAAATTTTGAATATTTAAAGCTTTCCTAAGCAAATTAGAATGTTAGGTGTATGTTTTACTGTTTTTATCTGTTATATACTGCCCATTGATTCTACAGTGATTGATCCTGTATTTGCATTCTCAGGGTGCAGATGGAATAGGAAACTTCCCCCTTGTTTTTAGATACCATTTGTAAAACTTAATCATGTAAGAAAAGTAATTTCAGTAGCAGTTAACTAGCTGGCTTCACTTCAATGTAGATCTAAAAATCAGTACACAACTGTTTTCCTTCAGACTCAATGAGCAGGATTCAAATTAACCTATATATTGGTAAGTATTTGCTGGCATTTGACATCACGGTCATACTTCTTGTGTGACACAGAGTTGGGTACATTTTTTAGGAAATAAGGGTTTTTGTCTGGTTTTAGTGGCTTGTAATGTCACCGGTATTTTTGCACTTTTGGGTTTGCTTCCTTTTGACTGTTTCAATGCAACAATCCTAATTGCTTGTTAATATTGGATAAATGAGCTGATCAATCCATTGGTACATAACATGAGTCTGTATCTGTCCTGTTTCCACATGGAGCAGCCAGTTTGAAATAGGGTGTAAATCTGGATGTGAGCTCCCATCCTCACATGCTGCTGTGCATTCTTCCATTTTGAATCAAAGCCGTAGAGGTGTAATGTAGAAACTTGGTTTTCCTCTTTTCCCTCCCTTCCATCTCTTCCCTATCCCTACCTCTGAAACATCCCTGTCCATGTATGAGCTACACTGGACCTGCAACAGTTGCTGTCTTCCTTGCAGGTGGGATGCGATACCATCTCCTTTCCCCAGAAGACCGAGAAGAGTTGGTGGAAGGTACCCGGCCGAGAAGAAAAAAACATGATTATCGCATTGCTTTGTTTGGAGGCTCTCAGCCCCAGTCCTGCAGATATTTTAACCCCAAGGTAATCGTTACCTCAGAATGCATTAAGATTCACTGTTTGTAATTGTACCTGTTTTCTTTGGTGGTGATATTTACCAAGACGCAATGGTCTACAAAATGGTATTAGGAAGGAAGTGTTCCCTCCCTTTTGAGTATACAATTGGAAGAATATGGTTAATTAATTGTTTTTAAGTCTGTGTACTTAGGTATAATGCTTCATTTTGAATAGAATGATTGTGTTTATTTCTTAGCAATGTTAGATATGGAGAGCCGATCAATCTGTCTGAGTTGAGAATTGATTGTGCATTCCACAGCTGCAAATAAACAAAAGGTCACTAAAACATCAGGCAATTGGTTAGGAGTATATGAAAGTCTGTATGCATGTGCATGCACTTAGGTGTTTAGAGATTAACTCAAAGCAGGCTTTTTTAGCACATGTTAAGTTGCTGGCTAGTACATTAGTGTAGAACCCAGTTTTTATAGGGTGTTTTTAGTGCATTTATTATAAATACGCAATCACTTCTAAATCCCAATGGTTCAGAGTTTTGTTTGTTCTTAGGAGTATATAAGGAAAAGAATGGGGAGTCAAGTATTACACAAGTGGAAAAGAGGGAGTTTCTACAACAAAAAACTTAGAGATGGTCAATTTAGAGCAAGCAAATTCTGCCTGAAATTTGTTCCCATGTTTCTTGAATAAAAACAAGCCACAGGAATGGTGTATATTTCAGCTATGCAGACGAAAAGGTCTAAAAACATCAACTGCGTGCAGAAAGATTACCCATACCCTGTTTTACCAGGCAAGCACATACAGTAATACAGGACAAATTTGCTGTGTAAACATCAGGGCTCTCTTAAGTTACGAGATCCCATGCATGTAATAATTTTGTTGAAGAAAGTCTGGTTCTAAATCAGCATATTAAATGCTTGTTAAAATTTCAAACAGTTTTGTGTGCTGTGTGGACTTTTTAGTCAATGTGAGCCCTGTCAAATCTAATTATGAATGAATGAGCCTTTGGGATGTATTTTGAATTTTTCTTTCACATTCCTTTAGTAAGATAAAATTCTGGCCACCTTCTCTGAGTGCCACTCAAGTCTGGGGGAAAATCCCAAACACACCAGCTGTGCTGACTTAGTTTGAGAGACATTTAATATGTATTCCTATTGGGAATTCAAAATTCTTAATTAATGACTGCCTTTCTTCTTTATACACATACCCAAGATAAATAGCACTTCAGCTGGGGGTGAGGGATACAGAGCAGATAATTCTCTCCTTTCCAAGGTCTATGTTTAGGAGGCCTTTGATCAGGGCATTCGTAACTTTTCAAGCAGTTGCATGGTTTTGGCAAAGAAATCTGTTTTGTAGACAAAAAGTAGAGTCTGTGAAAGTCTACATAAAGCATAGGATAAAGGAGCTTTACCTTTCATAGACTACTTGCCCAAGCATAACACCAAAAATAACTGAATTTGGAAGAAATTTTGCAGAATTGCCTCTTAATCAAAACTTACAGCCTTGCATGTGGAATAAGGAGTGGGGGAAGAATGGGGCAGGGAAGGAAATTTTTAAAGTGGATAATTGGAAATCTTTATTCTAACAAGCATGTGTTCCTTCAATGTTTTCCTCGTGCTTATATGTTTTCTTAGGTACTCTTAGCTAGCATGTCATGTCTTGTTGAACAGCTTTTACTTAATTTCCAACTCTTAAGCTATTTAAAGGTCCTTTTCTGAATGTTTTGCTTGAGTATTTGATTTTAATCTTTAAACTGTGACAATAGCTTATTAAATGCAACAAACCAAGGATCCAGAACCCCTGCTGAATTATCATTTAACTCACTTTAATTGGTTTTATCAAAAGATGATGGGAGGGTCACAGAACAGAGAATTAACCTTGTGTATGTACTTTTGCAAGTTAGAACCTTGGGGAAGAATTGAAATTTTGCTTGTTATCTGTCGAACTGATTGAATAGTGACCTAGTCCTTCACTTCTGATTTTAATTAAAATCAGTAACTTAATTAAATTGTTACATGTCAGATTAAAAAAAAAAAAAACAGTTTAAACCAGATTGTTTTTCCTGAAAATATTTTCTTGGTTGCAATATGAATTTCCATAGTTCTTACATGATAAAACTAGTGCAAACATTTTAATTTTCCCTGATTTCTTTGCACACAAAATTAGTCTCTAATGCTGATACTCATTTTCTTGTTGTCAAATGTGTTCTTTAAATAAGACTGGATTGGATACTCTGTATTATTTGTTGAGAATGTTAGCAGTATTACTTTAAGACTATATTTGCTATCTTTGTTGCACTGTAACTGGTATTTCTATTGATGCATGTACTTCATCAAGAGAGCAAAATGATGCTACAGGACAGATGCAGATGGGCATAACGCTTGTGGAGCGGTCTGGCACTAATTTGAGTAGACATACGAGATTTCAGAATACTACTAGAAATCCTAGATGTTCTATTAACAGTTGTGGGAAGCATTTTCTTGTTGAATTTTCCACAGAATTTAAAAAAAAAGCCCTAGGTTGGGAATAAAATACTTGTTGTTTTGTTTTATGAATTCTCAATACAGAATTTATACATGATTGAGATTTTGTGTCAGCAATATGCTTTTTCTTTTGAAATTACTATCTCTAGTGGCCAGAAATGGTTGGAAAGTTTTAAATTCTCAGCAGTGCAAAATTCAACAATGGCAAATAAAAAGTAACTGATGCCGGGCAACGCTGTTTCTTGATGATTAAGGAAACAGCATACCTTTTATGAGGAGATTGAGCTGTAGTCATTAGGCTGTTGGAGGGGAGGTTGTCCACAGTGGGCATGTCTGTTGGTTTTTATGACAAACTTGGAAGAGAAATCAACTTAAAATGAGAAAAACTCTTAAATGAAAAAAGGTACTTTTTCACAGGGCCCATAATTATGTGTGCCATTCTTGTCAAAGGATCTTGAGGCTCTCAGGAGTTCAGGTATTTTAAAGAAGTGATTCAATAAATAGATGAAAGAGAAAAAGGTATAGCTTTTGCCTCTGGTGTCCTGCATTGCAATTTGATGAAAAAAGAGATCAGCAGGCAAAGAGTCACCATATGCACATCTTGGTCCATCTTTCCCTACTCACTCACCCAGAACTCACCAGAGACCTGCACTGCCCAGGGCTGTGTGGATCTTGACTGTGGTGTAAAATAACACTTCTGCATAATTCCTAAATGTGTTAAAATTTAAAATTTGAAATCAATTCTATGTGGTACAGACTAACATCGAAGAGCGTTGCAAGAGGATGACCTAAATTGCCTCCTGCTGAAAGAGGAGGATACTGCCGAGTATACTCAAGTAATGGCTTTTCATTTGATAAAGGTATGGATGAAATGGATACATGAACAGAAGCCATAAAACTGGGTCATGTCACAGCCCTTTATAACAGCAAAGGAAATCAACAGGATATTTTGTAAAATTGCCAGAAGTTTGAGCTAGAAAGTATGTTGATCTTACACAATGCACTGAGACATTTTCTTAAGATTTATGCAGCTATTTATTTTGCCATGCTGTAGTATGGCTTTCCTTTCTAGGATTCCCCAGGACCTGTTTCTCACCATAAAGGGCCACATGCAGCTGACAGCTCTTCTTGATATGGGGGATGCTACAAGAAAAGATTGTAAGATGTTCTGGACTATAACATGCTCTGCCTCTCTTTCTTTGAACCCCCATGTAGGAGTCACTGTTCTTCCTCATTGACCAAGGTGTTTGAAGTATGTCCTTGCTAAGAAAATGTAATGATGTAACGTCTTGTGTGAACCATTACAGTGAAGGTCATTCAGCAGGTTGAGGTAGACCTTCTTGAGGTGGCACAGATAACAGTTAAGGTCCCATATTTTCCTGTTCAGTATAGGATGCAAGCTATGCTCATGGAATTTGTGAGATGCTGTTACTCAAGAAGTGTTTCTTGTGCTGTATGCTATCCTGGTCTGCCATCAGTTGTTGAGTTTGGTGTTTTTAAGGCTTTGGGCATTACTGCTCATATTTGATACTTGCTGATTTTGCCAATCTGTGCAAAAACAGTTTCTAGGCATCATGACTGCCAGTATTTGTGATGGAGCATTACCCTATTTCTCATGCTATCAACTGTGGATAGCTATAGAACATTTGTGTTTTGTAAATTCTGTAAATAAGCTTCTAGTTGTCATGGTAATAAAGTATGTATCAGAGCTTTTTTACTGAGTTGCTTGTCAATTTGGATATTATCTTCTCCTTTTTCATTTGTCTTTGTTTGGTACATTCTGTATTTTATTATTTTTTAGAAAGAATCTGTTACTAAATGTAAGATGTCTTTTTCCATTGCTATAAAAGAAAATGCAATCCTACTTTATTGATTACATGCATTGTTTCTAACATGATAGCAGCAGGAGTCAATTCTGTTGGAAAAAACACCAAAACTGTTTTTCAGGGAAGCTGTACTGGGTGCACACAGGGAATGAGGAAATAGAAATTCATAATGTCATGGTTCGTTGCAGCTAACTATGTCTGTGTCTAAGAGAATTTTTCAAGAGTACGCCTGAGGAGTATTCTTCAATAAACAGTGTTCATGTTTGTTTTGAAAAGGAACTTAAAACTGACCATATCTAAATCTCTATGAAAAGCTCTGTTTGAAAAACACTCACTGTGCAGGTAAGTGTTATAATCTATTAGACATTACTTGTTCTTTGTAATGCAGGATTACAGCTGGACAGACATCCGATGTCCCTTTGAAAAGCGCAGGGATGCAGCTTGTGTCTTCTGGGACAACGTAGTTTATATTTTGGGTGGTTCCCAGCTCTTCCCTATAAAGCGAATGGACTGCTACAATGTGGTGAAGGATAGCTGGTATTCCAAGCTAGGACCTCCAACACCTCGAGATAGCCTTGCAGCCTGTGCTGCTGAGGGCAAAATTTATACATCTGGTGGTTCAGAAGTGGGTAAGACACTAAAAATCTTTAAAACAAACAAAAAAGCACAAAGAAAGATAGCTGGAAGTTTTTCTGGTTTTTTGCATGATTTTGTTGACAAGAAACTGCACGTTGCCATGTTAGCCTAATAAGTTAATTTCCCCATATTTAGGATTTTATCCCCCTTTGCCCAGTCCAACAATCTATTTCTGTTGTGTTTTGAAAATGGTTTCACTGATTGAAATGAATAATATTTGCATTAATTGGAGTTAAAAGTACACTGCAGCTCTTAAAGAGTTAAACAGGAACAAGATTGGATGGAACTCTGAGCAACCTGATCTAGTGGAATGTGTCCCTGCCCATGGTAGAGGGGTTGGAAATAGATGATCTTTAAAGTACCTTCCAAACCAAACCATTCTATGATGATGTGATTCAATGAAATATATTTTGGGAGTCCCGCTCTTACCTTTCTTCTAGAAATCCACATAATTCAGTGTAGTTTAAAATTTTCTGGAATGTGTGACCAGAATATTTGCATTTTGACAATGGCCTTCCTTTTATACTCCATACGTTGGGCCTAATGAGATCTTCTAAAGGGCAGGGGGAAAGTAAAAGAAATGTTTTACAGCTACTGCTTTTGGTAGTGAAATTTTACTTGGTCCTGTAAAGGAATTGTCTAGTTTTTCTGTCAAGTGACAAAAATTATCTTCTGATATTCTGTTGGTTTGCTTCCACAAAATGGGAAGTGATACTTCCTTTAAATGTTTTATTCAACACAGTAAAGACAGGGAAAAAAAGACAATTGGTATTTTTTCTCTCTCCAAAAAAAAACCCTAGAAGGTGATTTATGCTGTGGTGTTACAGGAACATTTTATTTTGTCTAAACCTAGTTACATCATCAACCCAAAAGTCAGAATTTAGACATGCTATGGCCATAAAAGTAGCAATGCTAAAAAAGCTATGTTCTGGGGAATAAAAACAGAAAAAAAAATTCTCGAAGGAGGATCCTTTTGAGGTCTGCCTTGTTGCAGAGGGGGGTGAACAGAGGAAAAAACGGTCATGATTGGTGCTTACATTTATAAGTCACTTAATGGGAGATTGTAACATTTAGGCCATTTTATCTGACCTCATTTAATGTAGAAGCAGAATAAGCAGTTCCCAGCTGCCACCTCGTGTGGTGAATGTGAAATAGCACCTTTCCCATTACTTGAAATAGGCTTAACTAAGACCACATTGGAACACTTGAACATCTCATAAATCTTCACAGTTTCCCATGTTTCAGTTCTTGGGGAATAACAATAGAAACTTTTGATTGTACCTATTATTTTCTAATGCATGGTAAATAGTTAATACAGCTATAGTTAAAATGTTAATTTAGCAGCTTTCGTAGAAATACACCCTCACATTACTGCACAGTTTCACTTTGCTTTCCATAAATACCATTCAATACAGAATAGTAAACGTAAACATTAATGGGTTTATTTTGCCTGTACTTTTTCTTCAGAATTCAGTGAACCCAGAAAGTTTGGAAAGGTCTGTGTCTCCTGAATCTCGAATTTTGTAATTTGAAACAGGCAATCATAGCATTGATCTGATAAAATGCTGCAGTGTGTTTAGCTGTAAAAAAATCTAAAAATTGCAATTTTTCCATCAATTGAAGAGGTTGGATTACTGTGCCAGTCCATTACAGACAGCATGGCTCATTTCCCCTTCTTGAATTGATGGGAGTCCTATTTTATTTGCAAAAACCAGCAGAGTCTGGAAGCTGAACAAAGCAGATCCTTCCACTCTTGTTTCAATGCAGGAGAAATACTTAACATTATATAGAAAATGGAAGCTTCTGCCTATTAAAAAGACAGGTCTGCTGGATTTTCCATGGATGGGAATTTCTACTACCTCAAAGCAATAAGAACACCTATTTACATCAAAGAAAAAAATGTCCCACTCTGTACAGTTTTTGGTGATACTGGAAATGACGGGCTTGGAGTGAACAAATGCACATATTATAGGAGTCTGTTTACAGAAATCATTTTGAGTAGAAAACCAAGGTAAATCGGGCACAAGAAAAGGCACATTTAACTGTTCTAGGTGAATATCTCTTTTGTAACAAAGAGAAGAAGCATCTGGTTCTTTTTCTGAGAAAGTTGTATTCAGCCTTCTCTGCCTTGGCTATGATTCGGTCACTTACCCGAGCACAGGTTTTCAGCCCCCATCTATCTTTATTAGAATAATTGCTTTTGATTTCAGTAATAGCTTTCTTGGCTTTTGAGGGAAAAGTAAACAGACCCTGTACTTCCAGACAATAAGTATCTACCAGTCCTCAGGAAGAAAGTAAATTGGGGAGAGGTAGCTGTTTTGTGGGTGCTAATAATTCAGGAGTATGTTAGGACATAAGCTATCAAATTCCAAAGGCAACAAATATTTTGGGTATAGGGCAAGTCACATTGCTTAGAGGAAAAAGACTGATGAACCTGTAGTGAGTTTACAAAGTTTCATCTTCACATCCGAAAGTTCAATATATTTCCAAGTAGTAAGAGTAGCATAAACTGATGACAATGGGATGGGTAATCGATATACATCTCTGTTTAGCATTTATTCCTCTCCAAGAAAAAAAAATCCCCTTTTTTCTTGTTTTTAAACACAAATAGCAATTTTATAAACTCATTGCATATTTTGGAACAAAAGAGTCAAAAGTAATTACAAGAGTGTGCTTTGTGAATAGTCCCAAGTTTAAAGCTGGTTCGTTCTACTTTTGGAGGTGGGAAATCAGCTTTCCCTTTACCACTAACAAACAAAGCATCAGTTTGATAATTACTGTTAGACTCTTCTCTTGAAAGACAACCACAAAGATTAATGCCACTTTGGTGGGTTTCTATTTTTTTAAGGCAATTCTGCACTGTATTTATTTGAATGCTATGACACGAGAACAGAGAGCTGGCACACAAAGCCCAGCATGCTGACTCAGCGCTGCAGCCATGGAATGGTGGAGGCGAATGGGCTCATTTATGTATGCGGAGGGAGCCTGGGAAACAATGTTTCCGGCAGAGTCCTGAATTCCTGTGAAGTTTATGATCCAGCCACAGAAACGTAAGTGTTGCTTTACGTCGCGTTGGGTTTTAGTCACTTGTGTCTTTGCTTGCTCTGTAAATGACTGAAGTATAGATGACTACAGGAAAAACGCTGGTAAGGAATTTTTCCTGAGTTAGCAGTAAGAAATCAGATTTGAAGTTCTACTTGAAAGATTGTTTTTCTTAAGCAGCTTTCTTCCGCATTTCATTTTCCTAATTATAGGTTTTATTTACATATTTTATTATTTCCTATGAACGAGATGGTGATTTGGACTTTTCTGTTTCACTTATTTTCCCCAGGTGGACTGAACTGTGTCCAATGATTGAACCCAGGAAGAATCACGGGCTGGTGTTTGTAAAGGACAAAATATTTGCTGTGGGTGGACAAAATAGTTTAGGTACTTTAATTCTATTAATTCTCTATCTGGTCACACAAGGTTTCATGGTTTGTTGGGGTTTTTTTTCTCTTCTGGAATGAATTTATTCCATTCTGTTGAGCTGAAAAGCTTTGAAGCAGCACCATCAAATCTGTCTTATTGTTACATCAGCGTTGCCTTCTTCCTTTCACTTTTCCACTTCACTGTTACCTTTTTTTTTCTTGTACTAATGACAGTCAAGTTGAGATATGCACCCCTACTGTAGCCCAGTTCTGAAGCAGTTAATATAGCTAAACCAGGAATCTGAGAAAATAGATTTGTTTTGTTTTGTTTTTTTAAGTTATTCATGGGTTTTTAGAGATTTTAGCATTCTTTTGAGGGACAGGTAAAGGTATAGCCACTATTTTAGGAAATTCAATGTAAAGACTTAAATCTAGTTTGGTATTGTAAAATGGTGAAAATGTGACAACTCTCTTGACTGCTCTAGCTTTGAAATATGATTTACTGTCATGGGCAGGTCAATTATGATCTGGCTGTCTCCTTGACTTTAAAACTAGAAGAATAATACTTTACAAGAAGAGTTGAATTTTAATTGCACAGTGTTTCTGAAATGCATTTCAAAATGGAAAATTCTCATTTGTGAGGTTTTTTAATCACTATTTATGGTAAGTGGAATACTTGATTTCAGATGAATGCTATTTTAGAATATAGCTTGTTTCTTAATTGGCTACTAAAACTATTCCATCATGATTTATTCCTAATGCAAAAATAACAGATACATTTATTGCACAAACATTTTATCAATCCATAATCTGCCATCTTGCAAAACGTAAGTGTATTCACGGAATGCTCTTCTTAGAAGTGCTAAGAATTGTTCTTACTGGAATAAAATTGGGAAGAGTTATGTCTGGCCTGAAAAACTCATATCTACTAACATGATAGATTCCTTAATCTCTCAGATCTAATAATTCAGGGCTGGAAGTGAAAACTGAGTTAAAAAGGGACAGCAGGATGTATGTAACTATTGTCAAGTGTAATTACTACCATATTTCCTGAAGAAGCAAATCTTAGTGTCAAATTCTACTCTTCTCTAATCATTTTTGGTTCCTTTGGCTCTTTTCGAAAGGGCTTAGGCTTCTACACTTTAATGATTTTAGTATCATCGTGAAGAGAGACCTCCTCTATCAGTAAATGGCCAATTTTGGTAAAGGTACCTGTGAGCCCTCTAGAATGAAATGCCATTGCTATAAGGAAGTTTCAGGTAGTTCCTGAGTTTTAGTCACTAGCCCCAAATCCATCAGAAATTCAGCACTGAAAGTTCTGTTCATGAATTAACATGTTGGAATCTCTAGAAAGCATCTAGTATAAATTTGTTAGAATACATCTCACTTTCTATCTCCTTTTCACTTTTCTCTGGTTTTGTATTTATACAAGGGTAAACTACTCGTTCAGAAACTGGGGCATATTTTCAGATTTGCTTGTTCAAATGCAGGGTTTTTGAAACTTTGAAAATAAGAACTTAGGTTTGCATGCTCTAATGCGGTCCATACAGTACAACATAATAAGCAGTTATCTATCTCATTGCTTTGTAGGTGGCCTTGATAACGTAGAATATTATGATATCAAGATGAATGAATGGAAGATGGTGTCTCCAATGCCATGGAAAGGTGTAACAGTGAAGTGTGCTGCAGTGGGATCTATAGTCTATGTCCTGGCTGGATTTCAGGGTGTTGGTCGCTTAGGGCACATTCTTGAATATAACACTGAAACAGACAAGTGGATAGCCAACTCCAAAGTCCGTGCTTTCCCAGTGACCAGTTGTTTAATCTGTGTTGTAGACACTTGTGGGGCAAATGAAGAAACTCTAGAGATCTGAAGACCTGTAGAGGATATCAAGGCATTCTTCAAGGACTTGGGAAAAGATGGTTCTTGGTGCTTTGCTTCCATGTTTTACTGAATCATGTTAAATTTAATAACAGTGAAAAAAATGAGATGCAGTCTTTCAATTTGTATATACAGCATATTGTATAATGTGGATTTTGTCATGCCCATTTTCTTGTCTGTTTTAAAGAGATGGGGATGTGTTTTGAGAATCCACTTACCTAGGTGATATCACATGGGATCTTCCTTTAAAACGACTGTGGATGTGGCCTTGTCAAACACAGACCCTATCCAAATATTTTAGAATGCCTTTAAAGCATTTGATGAAGAAAAGATTTCTGGTTAAATGACATTTTACCAAGATCAGCTGCAGAGACACTTCTTTTAATGAAGGTGAGTAAATACAGCTTGGCTCATGAGAAAGAGGAACAATTTTTTCTCCTTCATACCTACCTGCAGAAACCTTACTAGGATAAAAAGAAGACATTTTCTCAGGAAAGACCAAGGACTGCTGTCTAATAAAGATTCCCTACAGCTCTCTAGATCATGGTAGCTGCCCTCTTCCAGTGAGTTTCTTCCATCATTTGCATGACTGCTTATCAATTTTGTAAGGTTAGAGAGGCCAAACCTAGAAATTAGAGAAACACTTTGATGGTCTCTTTGGCATTTAATGGAGCTTTCACAGAAAGACTTTTTGATTTTAATTTTTTAAATTACACTGAGGTAGGGGATGGTGGGGGAAATTGTCAAGAATTCTGCACTATAATTAGCAAGCTGGAAATTCGGAAAGAATTTTCAGTCTATCTTCCCAGGCATCAGACTGTGCAAACTGTAGATGCCAAACCATTAGCAAACATGGGAACAGGAATGAGAAAAGCAAAGTCAATACAACAGATATTTTGATTTTCTTCTTGAAAATGACTGTTTTTAAAATGGCATGAACCAAGTCATTAAAGATACTTTACAGAAGTCTTCAGAAGTTGCGCATGGTTATTCATCTCTTGTTTAGAAGCACAGAGTTCTGTGAATGCTTCCAACCCACATGATGGTAAATTTCTTCATCCAGCTTTGAAGTCCAGCCTCTCAAGCTCTGGGTGTCATCGACATTGTGTGCCTCTTCCCAGTTCTGGAAAACTATACAGATAATGTCTATCCTGCTCCCGTGCTAGTTTATTCATAGCTTCATCGTAGTTTCATCACCTCTCTAACTTGCTGATTATTAGAGGTCTGTTTCTATGAGACTAGTGAGTTAACTTCAAAAGTTGGTGCTGCCTACCTCTGCCTCATTGGTGCTGTGGTTGTTTAGTCTCTTTTAGTTCAGAAGTTCCTCCAGCTTCTCCTAAATTGTAAATCTTGATTTTCAAAGTCAGTGCTGCTTTGTAGATTTGCTCCTCGTTTCCTTCCTCACCCTGACAACTCTGCCTGTACAGACAGGACTAGGTGCACTCACGGCCTCCATTGTGGTTCCTGCAACTCCGTTCTTTATTCAGCAGTAAGTGAAGGGGGTGCGACTCTTTCTGTTCTCCCTTGACTTTTCACTTCTAGCCACGGAACGTGTCCCTCGTGTCTCCACTCCTTGATTCCGAACTACAGGACTCCTGGAGGGAACTATGTGCTTTTTAGACTAGACAGGCTCTTTTATCTGTTTTGCATCCGCTTTTAAACTCGCGGCCCCCATTGTTCTGAGGGGTGAATAGGCGGCGGCGCGGGGTGGCTG
>JAHLSL010000022.1:30423169-30462309 GCA_025920805.1 Petroica traversi
CTGGGGTACCCATTGTAATATTTTTAATAAATTCTCTACTTGCAGGCTTTCCCATGAGCAGCAACAGCAGCAGTACCAGTGCCAGCAGTTTCTCCTTTAAAACCAGTTCCAGCCTCATTGGTTCAGCATCATCTGGGAGCAGCCCTGCTGCTGGGAGCTCCTCTGCTGCTGCAAACCCTCCTGCATTTGGGGCGACGTCCTCTCCCAGCGCCCCCCCAATCCCTGGGCTTCGGCAGCCCGGCCGCTCCATCCGCAGCCTCCTTCTCCTTCAAAGCAGCTGCCCCAGCTGGGGGCTTTGGCACTGCTGGCTTTTCAGGCTTTGGCACTGCCTCTGCTGGGAACTCTGCAAGCACCACTCCTCTCTCAGCCTTTGGAGCCTTCAGTGCCACTGCAGCCACCTCTGCCTCGCCTTCCAGCAGTGCTTTGTTTGGGCAGAGCGCCAGTGCCCCTGGGCATCCTGTCAGCTCAGCCTCTGCTGCAGCCACCAGCCCCAGCCCTGCCTCAGAGAAGTTATTCACACCCAGGAGCGAATTATCAGCTGAAGAGTGGCAACAGTTTGAAGCAAAAGAGTTCACAATTGGAAAGATTCCTCTTAAGCCACCACCATTAGAACTTATAAATGCTCACGACCTTTTAAGTTTATTCAGAAGTAACATGTTTTGAATGAAATAAAATGCTACTGTTAACTTCTGTTTTATCTCTCAGGTCTCCTGCAGGAATAAAATTCCAAGTTCGAACGTGGACACTGTATTTTATAATTTCTTGGTTATTTTGGGACAGACTTTTTACATCTGAGAAATGAACTCAATGAATGTTGGAAATAAAATGTAATGTTTCCTTCTATTTGTTGTCCTGTGAAATTCTGGGGAAACCTTATATAAAAAGGTTGTGTCAAAAGAAACAGTGCTTTAGTCAAGTTTTCACAGCCTACTGTGAATGGAACCCTAGGAAGACAGATGCAGGGCACACCTGCTTCTTGTTGGACTGCTTTGCCTACTGCCTCTTCAAAGGTTTGTGCAGTGTTGGAGGATTGCGTGTTGAGAGATGGAGGGATGGCTCTGTCAGTCATGATCTGTACCACACCACATCCTTCTGTCCCCTGGCAGCCAGTTCCCTGTGCCAGTTTAGCCTGAGGTCACCAAGCCTGCAGGAATGTTGTATAGGTGGGAAAGGACAGCCCTGAAAGCATTCATCCTGCAGAAGGAGCTTGTGGGTTGTTGTTTTGACGCCTTGTAGGTGAAACTTTGCAAGCAATAGCAAAACTGCCTTTCTGTGAACGATGGCATTTTGTTGTCAGGTTCTCAAAACCTGATGGTTTTCATGTATTACATTACCTCTCCTAAAGTCATGATGTTGTCAATTTTGTTGCCAAAATGCTCTAAAGTAGGAGTTAGGAATCTTCCAGAGGATGTCCTAGACTCCGGAAAAGAAAAAATTTGCTCTTGACCAGGCCATCCCCTCAGTTATCTAAAACTGCCAAAGCTCATCTTTAAGAGGAAAACAAAAGTTTACTCCAGGATACACATTAGTAAATCCATGGTGTCTTTAACACTTGAAGAAAACATTTCAGTTATACATAAAACTTCTCCAACCACAGGTCCATCAGATGCTGGCTTGCTAAAATAGTGGGAATAACTGGAACAACATCTAAAACGATAGGCTGGGGGCAGACACTCAGCAGCCTTTGTGGAGATCCAGGTTCCTCAGTGTGTGTGTTCAGTGCAGATGTTGCAGAAACTTGTAGGTGTACATACCTTAGCAGGCTGTTGCTGCTGAGCTGCTCTAGGATCTTTCCAGTTAAAAGTGCATGTGCTTTTTTAAACAGAAGTACTTTTGTTTTAAAAAAAATTAATATTGTAATGCCATAAAAAATCTGAATATTCTCCTGTACATACTCAAAGAATATTGGCTAGGTGTTCTCAAACATCCTTCTGACCCATGGAGACATAGAGAAAGAAGGGGATTTTTAAGTATTAAGTCATATTGCCATTGAGAAACAGAAAGATTAAGTGAGGTATTCCTAATTCAGATGACAAGAAATAAAGTTTGATCAAATGTGGATTTTTGAAAATAATCTCCTCACCCTTAAAAGAATTTTTAAAAGAAAATTACTATTACAGAGATACTAGGATTTGGTGTTTTCACAAATGTTTTCACAAATGGGCTTCTGAGCATTAGAAAATATGGCAGAGAGCTGTGTGATATGTTACCTAGCAAAAAGGCAAGCTGGGTGTTGGGCTGCAGAAGTAGGATAATGATAGGATAGAAGAGAAGGGAAGAGTATTACTCTAGGGGGCTCACTAAACTGCAGAAAATAGGCAACAATTTATTAGACCAAAGCAATCTATCCCAATATTTGCTCTGTATTTATTTTCTTTTTTTCTGTCTGTCCTTTTCTGCTTTTGGTATACTTGACATCAAAGCACAAAAGAGGCTAAATAATTTCTTCTATTAGCTACAATTCTTTCATTTTTTTTAACTTCTCCTTTTTGCAAACTATTTTGTTTCTCTTTTTTTGTTTTGTTTTTTTTTTGTTTGGTATATGGCTGCTCCCTAGAAAGTCATAATACTGTGGTGTGTAAAAACACCTATAGGGTGGCAGCAAACTCACAGATGTCACTTACTGTGTCTCGATTTAGAACAGGAAACATGAGGTGAACGTCCAAGCCAAGATGTGTAATGTCCTGATTAGCAGAAAATCTTGGTCTGTGAAATAGGCTGGAACATTCAAGCTCCACGTGATATTTTCAAGTACTTCCCTTACTTTGAAATAACAGGATTTATGAGTCACTGAAATTCCTGCAGTGTGGTGCAAACAATTAATTTGATGAAAGAAGTTTTGGTTTTCAAGAGATCATGGATTAATCCCCAGACAGCAGCACTTGAGGCTGGCTGCATACAGAGGAAAAACTCTCCACTTCCCCAGCTGAGGAAGCAACCCAGCATCTAACAAATGGAATTTTCCCTCCCATACTAGCAGCACTCAAAATGTGACTTAGCAGCTGAGAAGGGGAAAAAAACTCATGAACCTCAGAAAGCATTACCATTAGGTCTTAAAAATTAAACATCACAGTAGCCCTGTGCTCTGTAGTTTCCCAATGTGCAGCAGCAAGTGGCATGGTAGCCTCACACTGTAAGAGGTAAGATGGACTGCAAATAATCAGCTGGCTGGATTTAAGCCTCAGAGAACAAGCCGAGGGCATCCACAACAATAAATTAGCAATGATCAGAAGGTAAGGAAAGAAGAGCTTTCATAAATGTGCCTGGGGAGGGAAAAGAATATGAAAAGCCTATTAATACAGGAACACTGAATTGAGATTGATAAGACTGAAATAGTGGAAATCTATTTAAAAAGTACTTGAAATGAGGGATGGTTGAAAATCAATAAGGATTTTGATTTTCAGTAATGGAGTAACTGATGAAAACAAGTAAGAAAATATTTGTGAAATGTGAGCTTACTGCAGCATAGTGGGAGTCCAGATAATTTGCTGTACAGGCCAGTAAGGGAATCAGATAATGGACTTGCTACAGTTCTGGTAAGTGATATCACTCAGATAAGTGGCAGAACACTAGGGATGGGCTAGCAGACTGAGGAAAAAACATACCTCAGTGAGCAAAGGTACTTAATTTGTTGACAGTTACAAATAATTTGAGGAAATTGTAAAGACAGATCAACTGGCTCTTATTAAGGCATTTGATACAAGCATTTAGAAGGTTTCAGAGGTTTATGTGACCATGATTAGGGGTAGTGATTAATCAGAAACATCTGTGAGGGAATGCTTTTGTTTCTAGTCCATCTCCTGTGTCCTAATGTAGAGGAGAGAGAGATACTTACACCTGGGCAATAGTGGGGGAAGAAAGCCACAAATTGTATTTAGACCATTTAAGTAGATATCTAATTGTATTTGACCCAATATAAGCCTTATGTAAGCTGAAGGAAAAATCTGGACTGCTAGTGTTCAGAGAGCAGGAGGAAACTGTAGTTGAAAGGTGCTGGCAATAAGTGAGCTCTGAAGCCACGGTGGTTCAGATCAGTAAAACCCAGTTTGAGCTGTAGGAATCTCCTGTGGCTGCAGAAATGCCATGCTTAGTTCTGAGCCTGCAATGCCAGAGAGCTGCAAGGTGAGTAGGAGATTCAGAGTGCTAGCAAAGCCATTGGAAATAAGGAATTAGGAGGGAACTTAAGGGGTGAATATTTACTGCTTGGTGAAAGCAAAGGCTGTGACATGCAATGACTGTCTTTTTGAAAGGGTACCCTCTCAGGAAGGAGGAAACAGGACTTTTGAAGGCATTCTAGTAACTGGAATATTGTGCTACTTTCACAGACTTGTCTTAGACAGAAAGCTTCCCACCTGGGGAACTCCTGTTCTACACCTCTGTTAAGATCTGGCCAAGGCAAAACCAAAACATGGGAACCAAGTCCCTGCTTGTCAGGACTAACAGTACATATCCTCAGGGATGCAGCAGTCAGCATAAGCAGATTTGATCCCCTCCCTTTGAACCAGAATACATCAACACTTTCGCAGAGAGTGACAGGATTGCAACACTGAGCATTTGGGGCAGGCAGCTGTATGTGCCTGCCACCTCTCCTGGGAATGATGCAGGGTGCTGGCCACAAAGAGGGAGCCCTCTCCACTGAGTTTAAAGAGGCAGCTTAACTCCCTAATCCTGTGAGTGAATACACCTCTTGGTCTTGAAACTTACACTTGCCTTGAAACTCTCACTTGCAATTGCCTGGTTCTCCTGTTAAGAATAGCTAAGTAAAAAAACCAGTTGTTCTTAGCAGCTCAGCCTTAGGCAATATGCTTATTTAATCTCCAACACTCTTGCAAATTTTCAGTATCACGCAACAGGCTCCTTGGTGGGACCTACACTCCTGCAGCAAAAACAAAGCCAGATCTTAAAATGGAGGGAAGAAGAGCAAGAAGAACAAGATTTAAATGTCAGTAGGCTGATGAACATTTTTGTTCAGGTACATGGATTGCTTTGTCTTTCCTCCACAGCCAGTAGGATTTGTTCTTACCATGTCACATGAGGGACATAAGAAACAAGTTTTATGCCTTTCCTCTTCTAGCAAGCAGATCTGTTTCGTTGCTAATTGCGTGGTAGTCATCAGAAATGTAACCTGGTGGTTATAAAGAACCTGCAGCAATTATATCCTGTTCCACCTGAATTTCTGTTTTCTTGTGGCAGTGGGTTCTTAGCAAGCTAAATACACGATGGTCAACATCAAGGAAGGCTTCTGTAAGTCTTCAGTGGAGTCTTATCTTTGCAAGTCACGTGAAATATTCCCATTGCATATGCCCTACAAACTAACTAGATTAGTTCTAATTATACAAAATAAACTAAATCTTCTGTGTGAATCAAACAAGCAACATTTGCATGTGTGCATGTAAAACCATGTCACATCACTTTTAAGAGGAGTCTGAGGCACAGGTTTGATCTCTGATAGCATTTCTATCAGAGGAAAAAGTTGTGGTGGTTTTCTGACAAGCATCTGTGCAGCTCTGGCTTGTGATGCACTTCAGTATTAAAGCACTCTTTATAGGCACATTAAATTTGATTATTGCTGTTTACTTCTGCGAGTATGGGCTTCTCTTGAAGGATCTACAATGATGAAATAGAACTGAAATGATATAGAACTGAAATAAAAGTTTATAAGCATGGGTTGTATTTAAAAAAAAAGGCTGGTATCACTTACTGTTACTGTATGGTAAATGGACAATAGATGAGGTGGAGAAGAACAATCTGTATTTGGGATACATTAACTCTTTGGGGCAGAAGAGAACCTTCAGCATTCTCCCATAGCCTTGCTCCCATGGGCTGGGGGCCAACAGGCCCTTGCAAAGTAAAGCAAAGTAAAGTTCAAGCAGTGCTTTACTTTGCAAGGGCCTGTTGGCCCCCAGCCCATGGCCCCCAGGAGCTTGGCAGAAGCTAAAAGAGAGCCCCAGCCTGCAGGCAGATCTGCCTGACTTGAGATAAGGCCTTTTCAAATGGTACTGCAGATCCTTCTGCCTGGAGTCTGCTGCAGACATCTCTGTCTCTATCCAACCTACCTGACTTGCAGGAAATTCATTTCTTTACTCCCTGCCTCGAGTGCCTCCCACTCCCCCAAGCTTTTGCATACAAGATCCCTGTGTTTGCACTCATGGAGTTGTGACTCCCTCAGCCTCTCCATGCAGGTTTTGCAGAGGGAAATGACCATCAGGAACCCCTCCCCTCCAGAAGTCTCTGCCTCTACCTGAAGCCTGCGTGGGAACTCACATGATACTGGGATACCTCTAAGCCTGCCCACAAGCAGAGCTGCACATCACAGTGGGTGCTGATACAGCTCCAGCACATCCTGCCTTTTCAGCTGGTGCTGTTTCAAGGTTCTGTCCCATCAGTGCCCTTTACTCACATATTCAAACTCCCAATCACATGGCATTTCTAGCACAGTGATACCACTTTGCCTTTGGTCATGCTCTAGAACCACTGGTCAACTCCTCCTGCCTGTTCTTCCCAGACAGCTGCCTCTGCCCAGCCTTGTCAGGAATATTTAGGGGTACTAAAGCTCCTCCCTGACCCTGACAGGAGAGTGCTTCTGCTTCTCAAGGCACTTGTCTGAAATACACCTAAAGGTTTTTTTTCTTCCAAAGAACACTAATACAGTGATGTATCTTCCTGTCTGGCTTGTGCTCTATTCCCCCACCCCTTCCGTGCGCTGGGGACAGAGGGGGCACCACATTCTGTCATCCGTCAGGAATGGATGTAAATTCTGTACAGCCCAGGAAAGGAGGAGACACCTCTGGGCTTCCACACATGAATGACTGTAGTCTGTCTGCAAACAGGTGCCTAATTGTTTGTGTCTGAGAACAATCAAGTTAACTTTCTCTTATTTTTTCCTTCTGAGCACTGCTGTACAGAAGATGAGGAAAAGGGTGGGGTGGGGGGGAAGGGCACAAAATACTCAGGCAAGTTTGCTGAAATTCATTTTGCTGTCAGGGATAAAAAACCCAGACACCCCAACTTTGGGTTATAGGGCTGAAACCCATCCTCCTTTTCACAGCAAAGCTTCAGAGCAGCACGTATCAAAGAGCACACACTATACAAGTAATACAAGCAGTCTAAATTAGTTCTTGCAGAAGGAAATACAAATGGTTGCCAGTAACAGGTCTGTACTGGGGTAACCAAGGTACGTTGGACACCTGATGACATATAAGGCTGGCCTGCCTGTGTTGGAAAAAACAAGGGTCTCTCTCTCTGACCTTTTCCTATGTATTTATCTACATTGTTTTGGAAAAACATTGGGTAACATTACTGATGCCAGCAGAGCGTCTCAATATTACAGACAATTTTGAAGAACAAACAAATAAATGCACACAAGGCTCTTCGTGATCACAGCTGAAATAAACTGG
Source organism: Petroica traversi (assembly GCA_025920805.1). NCBI lineage: Eukaryota > Metazoa > Chordata > Aves > Passeriformes > Petroicidae > Petroica > Petroica traversi. The sequence continues at coordinate 30,430,567 of JAHLSL010000022.1, forward strand.
TTCTGGCAGCAAACTTTGACTTAAGTGGTCACTGGACAGATTCCATCCTTACAATTATCTATTTTGAGAAGGTTTATTTTTCCAATGATAACAGAAACGGTCACGAACAGAGGGAGTCCTATAAAGTTACTAAGGAGTACATGAGAACAATATGGGATTTTTTGTTGTTGTTGTTTTAAAAAAATCTGTTGGAGTGCGTGTGACTCAAATTTACAGCTGTGCATCTGAGATCATTTACTTGGGAGTTTGCATATATTGCAATACTCGGTCTACAGGAAGAGGAAATAAATTGCATTTTTACAGCATTCCCACCTCTGATGCTGGGCCTGTGATGATTCAGGCAGCCCTGGAGGTCAGCCAGGGGACTAAGCAGCCACAAAGCCCCAGTGCACACTGTGTATCTTCCGTGCTCCACTCGGCTCCCACAGGCCCTCAGCGTGGTCTCATCTCTAGAGAAGATGCCCCAGGGTTGTGGTGCTGGCTGTTATCCATCTAAAAAATTCCCCATGAGAGCAGGGCTCCCAAATACCAATTTTAGTTTCTGACATAGTGCACAGGAGCCAGAAAACTGCTGAGGTCCAATTCATTATGCTTTCTGGGTTATATCCAAATTACTCAGTTTTAGCAGGTTTCCTAAAAATATGACCTGGTTTTGATTATACTGTCTGATCCTCTGTCTGTGCTTCCTTCTGCAGCAGTCATTTTTTTTTAACCCATGGCCAATTTTCAGGAAATTAATTTTCAAAGACGACCATATTCTCATAGCTATAGTAAGATTTGGAAAGGAAGGAAAAGCAGGCTAAACTCATCTGCTTTGAATACTGTGAGCAACTGCCTGGCTGATCAGCACACATGGAAATCTGGTATCCAGAGTAGTTTACCAGACTTTGGCCTCACTGGGATACTAAAGAGGACAAAGGGCACCAAACTATAGGAAAATAGGTTTCATACACACATTCTGTGGCTCAAAACCATCTTGTATCAAAGCATTCAAGTATCAAAGCAAGATTCTTCCATGTTCAAACATGAAGTTAGCCTAGGCACAAGGAGCTGTGTAAATCCAGATGTAAAAGAACCAAAGCCCATAACCCCACCCTGGGAACTGCCAACTTGCTGCCGGTGTCATACTTAATGGAAATCAATAAAATTATCCATGATTCAAGAGCTTTGCAGTTGGACCTCAAGTCTCCTCTCTCAGGACTCCTAGTATCGTATCATTCTAGAACCTTCCAGCCTCCCACAACTCACAAGAAAAACAGGATCATTGCAGAAGAGCTTCTACAATGAAACAATAACCATGAATGATCTTTCAGTTAAATGAAACTGGAAATAGCAATAAAATAAAACAATTGTTATTCCATTTTTTGCCTTCACACCAGTTTCTAGAAATAATTGTGCACTAACCCATTAGGGTATCGCTAACCTTTTATTCTGTCATATGACACAGCATATTAATTTGCTTGCTCTTTCATTTGGCAGAGAATGGCATTTCTGCCAAAGCATGTGAAGTTTTTCGAGACATTTCACATATCCTGGTTATTTTGAAGAAGCTGCTGGCTCAGTTCAGCCGAGGAAATCTGCATATTCATTCATCTTCTAATCTTAAATCTAACAAAACTTATTCCATAAGGCTTAAGGTACAGGAGAGTATGATTGTAACTGAATGAATCCAGACAATAAGAGATGTTTTTCCCTCAAGAACAGCAGAATGAAGAAGCCCCAACAGCCACTGATTGGCTCTGTTCAAACATGAGAGAGTTGTCCATAGATCACCATATGGACCCTCTTTTATTCCACAGGGCAACCACAGCCCCCAGAAAAGGATCCAAAACATTCAAGGCAACCCAAATCTGAGTAAAAGTATTTAGACTCACCAGTAAACTGAAGCTTGGGCAGACTGCACAGCATGGCTCTGATGGGCTTTTCACAGGAAACACCACCAAACAATAATCACAAGTCCTCTAACTTGATGTAGCTTCTATCTGATGATATTCCATAATCTCCAGATGGGGGCTTCTTAGTTACCATACAAGGCTTGATAAAGCTTTTGAAACAGTCAGGCAAGACTTCACCCATTCAAGTGTAGGAGAAAGCAAAGAGCACAAGAACAGCCAATCAAGCCTTCATCCCCCTTGTATCACTCCTGGAACTCCTGCACAGCAAGGGGACAGAGCCTCCACCCTGCCTGCTTCAGCTGGGGCCCATTTCAGCCTGAGAAGGTGAAAGAAAGGAGGCAGGTGTTGAGAAGTCCCTTACAATGATAATGAGAAAAGGATGACCCTGGAAGTTTGCTTGGGCCCCCAGCAGGGAGAGGGTTTGCTTCTCTGTGCCCTTCTCCTCTCTGTGGGCACGCAGGCCCCTCTGGGGTCTGTGTCCTGGGTCGCCAAAGCATGGCCCTAATCATACAAAAAAGGTGAAACTGTGTGCCTTTTCTCGTTCTCATTCTTTGCTGCCACGTTCTCCCTGCCCCACGTTCTCTGTATTGGCCAAATTGAAAGCCACCAAAGAGCCCCTGCTGACCCTATGGCTACCAGAAGAGCTTGGCTTAATAAAAGAGCACTCTTTGATTACAATTAATGAATTACATAGATAATAAGAAAGCACTAATTTGGGTTGCATTTGTCCAGGGCACCAAAGCTGGCATGGTGAAAGACTGGCTGAGCCAAGGCCACGCTGCAGAGCCACAAGAGCACATGAAAATCTCCTGCAATGCTGGTGCTTGGCTGCCTGGATGGTCATTATATGGTCATGAAACGCTGAGCACAAAGCAGTGATAGCTGATTATGCCTGCTAAATACTGCTGTGGTTCCAACACTAAGTGGTTCTATTAGCAAGTTCGTTTTGCCAGTACTTAATTGCAGTGAAACCTGGGAAGATAAAAACATCAAAGGAATTCTTTTAGCTAACCAGATAAGTCTTGTATTTATTTCTATGACCTTTTAAATTTTCTCATCCTATTCAATTTGAAAACCTGCTGTAGGCTGTTAGAATTTAAATTAATATATGCATATTTGGAGACTTTAAAGGTAAATGAAAGGTTATATATACTGGACAAAATTGCTTCTTTTTAATGGTTTGCAGGTACATAAGGAATAGAATTAAATAGCCTTCTGGTTGCCCAAACTGTCCATCATAGTCCCCCTGGCCCACAATTTTTTAAATTGAATTTAAAAGCTCTCCCTAAAGATTGTGATGTATCTTTAAGATCTATCTGCCTGTCCTCAGCATTATCTGTGTAAATCTTTATTAGCAAAAAAACTGCGTCCATCAACTTTCTCTACACAACCTCCTACAAAAGCATTAAAGGACTGACTTAAACACCGAAGGAGCTGGGATTCAGAAAGGAACTTAACCAAAGGCCACGATTGGAAAAAGATCCTCACAGACATTACAATGGCCCTGACAGCCTCTGAAACAGCCCTACACTTAGGCCTAGCAAAAGAACCCATCCAACCAGAATGCAGTGAGTAAGGATGGAGTCTCTTAAATTGTCTGCTTTGTTTTAGTCCATATTTGTTGTTATTTAAATAATGAATAGTTCTCATTTACATTCTAACCAGAATTAGCTCTTAAGAGCCAAAGCCTTTCTTATCATGGATGCTTGTTTTAACGAGTCATCTCAAAGCTCTGGATTACTTGTGGTCCCCACTCAACAGGAAATCACCTTTCCTCTTTTGTAAATAACCTGAAACTTTTTTTTTCTTTTTTTTCAATTTAAAAATAGTATCCATTACAAACACATTTTAAGAAAGACTTCTACATAATTGAAAACACATGCAATGCATTCAAATACCATAGGAATGAAAACTATAAAACATGTTGTAGATCAATAAAAGACAGAGTTTGCACATCCCTCTGCTTTCAGTGCAGAGTTGTGATGAAGAGTCAGGTTCTGTAATGTGAGCAAAAATTTCAAGGAGATTGTATTTTCTGGAGTTTTGGACTTCTACCTGTGTGAACAGACTGTGTTGAAGCTTTCCAACAAATGTCACCTGAAGTCCAAAGAATGTCACTATGGAACAGCTTAAATGTCCTCCCTGTGCCTTTCAGTACACTCAAATAATCTCCTTAAGCCCTGCTACATTTGACTTCAAAAATTTCATAATGCAGTTTGCTCATTAGTTTTTATGTAAAGTTGCTGTAATTTTAAATCCTTGAAGACCCAGCGGACAGTTCTAAATTAAATACTTTGTGATTTTCTTACAGTTTTCTACAGAATTTAGATAGCCAGAAACATTTTGGCTGCCTAAACAAAGTTGTCATTGTCATGTCTATCCCAGGTGGAGATCGTATTGGCTCCTGGGAAGACCATGCTGGTTTATCCAGAGGGAAGAGTTTAGGAGGTTTTGATGGGCTGGTCCACTAAAACAAAACGTTGCCTTCAGTCACTTTCTTTCAGAATCTTCCCATTTCACATAAATTGAAGAAATAAATGGAAGTTGCCTTCAAATGCATTCAATCTCTGCAAGTATTAGGGGTGCTGGGGGAATGCAGGGGGTCAGAAATCCACTGCCATTCCTCAGCACAGTGGGCAGAACCTTGAGGGTGGTTATTGCTAATTACAGATACAGCTGCATGGTGTTTTACATATTGTTATACTCACAGAGCTCATTTTGCTTAAAGTATTACTAACCTTCCCTTCACTTGATTTTCCTCCCTCACTTGTAGAGTTATTAATAAATTTTTTACCCAAAAGACTAGAGTGGTAAAGGAGTCACCTTTTTCATATTCATGCATCTCTTTCACAGCCGCAGAAGATATTTGGAACTCTCCACCTCACTGTGCTTTACCTCTCCGCTTTTGTGGCTGAGATGAAGATGATGATGATGAACCCTTGTCTTGCAAACCTTGTGCAAAGCAGCCTCCGACAGAAGTGCTGTTTTTAACAATTCTTCTGAAATTTTTCTCTCCTTATTCACATGACCCTGAGCATTCACTCTCAATCCTTGCACCATGCTCCAATTAGATAGGGAGTTTGCACTGTAACTCACTTTCCTGCTAAGTGTTATGACACAAGCAAAAAATCAAAGCAAACAAACTGATCTCACTGTTCTGATAGTTCATCTGCTGTTTAACAAGAAAATTTTGAGTTGTCCTGTCAGGTAGAGACATCTATCAGAACCCAGAGCTGCATTTCTTCTGAGGTATTGCTGAAAACCACACCCATGCAAAATACAGATCCCAAAGTGGCTGCTGCTGCCCACGCTCCAGCCTGGTGATCTGATGCCTCAGCAATGCTCTTTACTCACAGAACCACAAATTCAGCTGGAAAAAACCTTTAAGATCATCGGGTCCAGCATTAGCCCAGCACTGCCAAGGCCACTTCTCACCCCACTGCCAAGTGACAACACCACCACAGCAATGACATCCACTGGCATCCTCACTGTGGGGTCCATTCCCTCATCTTCACTCATCATGACCTTCAGCTGAAGGAAGGATTGTTTATGCCTAAAAATAAGCGCATTTGTATGTTCAAAGTGAAAGTATAGGGTCACAGAAGAGGAAGAGAATATAAATGTGTACCTGGGCGAAATCCAGTAATTTGGCTGCCAAAACAGGTAAACAGCTTCATCATTTGCTCCCGGTTTCAGACTTTTGAATTTCATCCTAGACAAATAAATAGCTCAAAAGGTAAAGAAGCTCTGACTTCACATTATATTCTAAATAAAATTAATATAGCCATTTGGGTTATAATCTACATTTCTTTACTTTTGTCAATGTCTTGATTAAATTTATTGATTTTTTCTTGATTTGAATAAAATCCAAATACATGGAAAGGCACTAGTAATTAAGTAATGTTCTCTCAGCACCCATCTGATGTAGTTTTTGTTACCAGAACATCTACAGAAGTTGAACTATTAAAAAAATTGCCCAGTAAAGAGTTATTTATAACTATAACTTGAGTTTCCTTGGCTTCTATGTCTCAGCAAACACTGATTTTTCTGGGTTCTACTTTTCATTCTACAACACACCATTTGATAACTAGTTTTTCTTGCCAAAAATTCTTTTGTATAATGCAACAATAGAAGAAATAGGTACTCTGAAATGTAACAGAACAATTAGTAACTCTCTATTTTCGTTTCATAATTTTTTCTTAATTCATAAAAACTTCTATTTTCCCTTCAAAATGCCTCTCACCACAATTGCAGCATGAAAAATCGGTGTGAATTTAAAGAGGTCTGAATTTACAATCCATTTTCCTCCTCTTCACTTATGCTTCTCTTCTCTTTACTTTCTTTTCTTTGGGTCTATTCCTTTTTTTTTACACTTTGATGCCAGACACAGTACAGGTCTAAATTCAAATAATTCAGATTGGATATAAAAACCTTTACAGAGAAGAACAGCAACAACCACACACTGGATCTGAATTTCTTTTTTAGTAACTGTTCACCTTCTTTCCATGAGCAGAACTGAATCATTTGCAGTGTGAACCATTTGCAGAGAAGCCTCTTATGTTGGGCACCAAAGAGATTTCCCTTCCTCCCAGACCACTGGGTATAGAACTGCTCCAAGGAACCAGCTGCAATTAAGCAGTGTGGCTGAGGAAAGATTTGTGAAGTTATTTTTTGCTCTTTTTGGGGAGACAGTTTAAATTATAGATCCAAGAAGCAGATTTTTCTATTACATGATGCACACACATTTTCTCTAATGATTCTAATCATGTTATAGTATTTCTCATGCTGAGCTCATAGCTCTGGTGATCAGTGCAGTCCACATGCTAGACAGATTTTACCCTCAGTATTTCACTTAAGCCAGGGATTGCAAGTAGGCTGCTGTATTAAATTGATTTTTTGGTTCTCACACAGTAACACAGTAAAGCCATGTTAGATTTTCCAGGACTGGCAAAGAAAGCTGAAATAAAATAACGATATTCCAATGCAGATTTAAAACAGAATCAGTGCAAATTTACTGCTTCTATAGCAGAGAATATAAATAAAGGATATTGGTGTTCATTTAAGATGAACTCAGAAGACTAACTCTTATATATTTAATATATTTTCCTGCCCACATATGATCAGAACTATTAAAGATCATTATGTAATGCATTTGAGAACAGGGCATTAAAAATACTCATTTGTCCCAGTCAAGCAGCAGTTCCTGCTAAAGTTTCTGCAAGCAGGAGCCCCTCCAGCTGTGAGGCAGGGCAGCACCCCATGCTGATTTGGGGGTGTATCACCAGCCTGGGTGAGGTTCCCCCACTGCCAGCAGAACATCAGGGCCTGATCCTGCCATCTGTTACTCTGCAGCAGCTGAAGATGCATCCAGGTGGTGATGGATGAGTGGGAATGGGCAAGTTCTGGCCCAGCCAGGCTGCTCCTCCTGTGCCCCACTGCTCAACCCATGGCCCTGGCAAGCCATGACCACTCTGTGCAATGGCAGCAGGAAAACTTGGAAAGACTCAACCCAAACAAACCGTGTAGGATCTTTTTCCTTCTATTTCCCTGCAGACCCCCAAATGAGTCCTCCTCAGTGCTGTCAGCCACAGAAGGTGGATCCATGTGGATTTAAGTCCCAAGGTGACCGCAACGCATCACTAGGAGCACCACAGCTCCACTTGCTCAGTTGTCTCACTTTTCTGCCATAAATGTTAGTATCTAAATCTAAATGAGGCATTTAGACAGAAGGCTGGTTACTTTGTAATATATTCATCTTTTTTCTCCTCTCTCTATTGCCTGTGTATTCACTGCTTGCTCTAGCCTCCAAGGAAGAGGTTACTCTCTGAATTACTGCCATGAGTCAGTGGGAATACAGTCCAAGAATGCAGCATTTTGCCCATTTTTTTGATGTTAACACATTAAAGAGTATGTCACGCTAAAGTTCAGCTGCCAGCATTTTCATTAATTCTGACTCCTATTTCAGGAAAGTGCTGAGGTTATTTCTGAAGCAGTCAAAGCAATTTCACTGGACCATAAAACAACTGAGCTTCTGTGGTGAACTCTTATCCCTTGCCCATAATAAGTGAAACATATCATATATAGGGAGTAAGGTGCAATTGAGTATGTTTGGTTTACCTTATTTCTTAGAAAACCTTTAAAGGAGCTTTGGCTGTGAGACTTCTCCTTCAGTGTCCTCCCACCAAAGTGACTACAAAGCAGATGTTCTTGTTAACTATATTCTCTTTGATAGGTCATTTTTTTCATTGGGGTTTGCTGGCTTGATTATTTCTGGATTTCTTTTTTTTCTTTTTCTTTTTTATTTTTTTAAGATTTTTTTCTCTGCTTCCTAGCCAAAATACCAATTAATATTTTTAGAGAAAACAGATCTTTTCAGCAAAAATTTGATTGCTCTCTTGAGCTGAATGATACAAAATCGATCTTTTAACACTCCTTTGAGCAACAGGGAAGCCTGAATCAATTTCATTAAAATATGATGAAAAATATGGGTCTCGTGCAGCCATAATCATGTGCCTCCACTGCAATTATCTTCTCTCCTGATTGGAAGAGGTCTGTGCCTTGATGAATCATGGTGACTATAAACCACATCATTAACAATTCATTAAATCAATGTGAGAAAAGTAGCAGAGTAAAACCAATGTCCAGATTGTAAATTAACTCTGGCAGCTGCAAAACTGAAAGAGAGTCAGCTGAGTGCACACAGAACAGGCCAGAAGCTTACAGAGATTTTGGAACACCATGGGCTACCCCAGCAGAGCACTGGGACTGCCAGGAGAGCTACATCTCCTCCTTGCACTGTCATCATAGTTACAAAAAACCTCAACAAACCTATCCAGAGGTATTTAATAAACTTATTTCTTTATACAACTTTTTAAAAAAGGTGTGTGGTGCAATCTGGAGGGTCAGTATCTGTTATTGTGCTTTGTCTTCAACTGCTGATCATCTGCATGGATCAGCCCTCCCATGGGCAGCAAAGACGAGTCCAGCTGTGAGGATGAGTGGGATGGGGCACTCTGGGGGATTGTATCTCCAGGCTGAGCTCCTGTGAGGATTAGCTGATGTCAAAGTGCTGCAGATGATTTCTTGGGTTCCCCTACCTGTCCCACAAGCTGCTCCTGTGAGGCATTTTGGGGCACTGTCACACACATGGCTATGCCTGAGCAGGGAGTTTAGCAGGGAGGGACCAAAAAAAGTAGAGAGCTGGCAGGCTCTTTCAAGCCTTCCCTCAAGAGAAAATCTGGCCAACAATTATTTGTCACAAAAAAAATTCTACATCTTCCATGGTGCAACTTGAGGCCATCTCTTCTTACCCTGTTGGTTGTTACCTGGAAGAAAAGACTGATCAGCCTTTGCTACAACCTTCTTTCAGTAATTGTGGAGAGAGATAATTTGCCCTTATGCTGTGATCATTTTTTGTTCCTCTGCTGTGATCAAATGCCAAATTTGGAAAAGATCTCTAGATTGGAAACAATTTTAGATTGGATATTAGGAATAACTTCTCCAGCGAAAGGGCTGTCAAGCATTGGAACAGGCTGCCAGGAAGAGGTGGAGTCACCATGGCTGGAGGTATTTAAAGGATGTGTAGATGTGTCTCTTGGGGACAGGGTTTAGAGGTGGACTTGGCAGTGCTGGGTTAACAGTTGGACTCAATGATCTTAAAGGTCTTCTCCGACCTAAACCATTCTGTGATTCTATGACCAGCCACAACACAGGAATCTGGAGAAATGTACAGCTGCAAGGAAACACCTTCCCAAAAAAAAGGTAAAATGCATAGCTTTAGCTACTACAAAGGCAAAAAATACAGTTGCAGGAATTGGTAAAAGCCTGCTTGATCAGTTGCAAGGGTTAGTTCATTTTTCAATGATAAACTGAGGTAGACGATAGTAGAAACTGATAGGGAGCTTTTTTTCCTTCCTGGTACAACAAGAACTGCAGGCTGCTAAGGCAGCTTTTGTTTACATGTTTGGTTCAATCAGCTGATGCCCACTGGCCCATGTGAAGCGAGGCACAGATGATTTCTTCTCAGAAAGGGAATTTGTCAGCCTTAAGCAGAGTTCTCTTGAGAGATCACTAGTAATGGCAGACAGCATTTACCTAAATGTACCTGGTTGCCAAACCAAGCTTGTCTTGTTTTCCTTTGCCTTCTTGGCCAAAAGCCAAGTTCATACTTCAGATCCCTATTTTCCCCCCCCCTTTCTTTTCTTCCCTTTGCACTTTTTTTTAAAGTTCCTGTGAGCAGTGATAAACAATTCCTGTATTTGTGTTGCATTGATGGCAATGTGATAGCAGTGTGAACATGCCAGCTCTGTCAGTCTAGACATGCAGGTACACATGATGTGTTCACACCCTGTCATCTGACAGCCCTTCAGGTAGCAGAGATGTGTATCTCCTCAATGAGATTTAATAACTGAGGTGCTAAAGCTGTGAAGTACCAGGCACTTCCTGCCCACGCACTTCTTTGTCAGATGAAGCCCTAAATCTCCCTGAATGTGTGTTTCTTTGCTGGGAGAATGTTTGGGATACATTTAAAATCTTTTCTCCTTTATAGCTGCCTGATTCAATTCACTTGTTTAAACTGCAAAGCTGTTTCTCAGACCAAGAATCATAATGTAGAAACTATAAAGGTAATTTAAGATCTGATGATGATCCATGGGTTTCAAGCAACCCTTCAGTGTTTCAGACACTCATTTTCAGACACAGTCAGCTATGGCTAGGACACTTAGAGAAGTCAGCTCAGTTTTCAGATGGTCCCTTCAGTCTTGACTTATCATACTTTGCTTAGCTTTTTATTCTGTTCACTTCCTTTACCCTTCTGTTGCTCCTAGCTATTTCTTCCTTTCTCCTCTCCTCTTTTCTTGTGAATGTTGGCTGCTGTCACAGCACAAGTGGACCCAAATATTTTCTGCGTCAGCCCTGCAGGAATGTGTAATTTAAGGCCCAAGAGCAGAGGAGGAAGAACGTGAAGGACTGTAGTGTCACAGTAAAGCCACCTTTTAGTTATTACCCTAGCCCTGGTGGGTTTGGATTCCTCTAACCACAGGCCTGATCCTCAGTGCCTCTGAAGTCTATTTACAACATGTTTAATAATTTCTACCAGCTGGTTCTTATTGAGACTGTCACTCAAAATTTATGTAACAATTTCGTGTATCAAATAACATGGCAAAAAACTCCATCCTAACCAACTTTATTGTTTTTAGGCTGATAAATTTTTGGTTTTAATTAACAGGCATTTGTTGTCAGCAGTTTTCCTCTGGAGGTTCTCAAAAGCCTCTTGGGAATGAGCATTCAAACCTCCTTTCTCCCCAGCAGACTTTGGATCAGGCTCCCAGAGCTGAACCACAGTGTTTGAAGGTCACTTTTCACTTCTAGGATCAACAACCTGGAAACAAAGGAGTGCAATTAAAGTTAATGTCCCACATGGTTTAAAAAATAATTGTGAATGCCTTCGAAACCTGACATTTCAACTGGGAATGTAGCTGATTGAATAACAACAAAAAAAGCAACAATCACATGAGGACGCTGCAGTCATATGATTTTTTTGCACAGTCAGTCACAGCTTTGGCTTCGATTTATGCTCCCCCTTCTTTCTGTCAGATAATGAGGGCTTAGTTTAAACAAGCCTGTGCCCCTAAGGCTATTGCCTTCACCCTGCTCTGGCAGTAGGAGGGAGGGTTATCTCCAGCCAGGAGATGCTGAAGCATGGAGTCTACATATGCAAGATCCACAGGACTGGACATCAGAGCCTGCATTACTGAGAGAGATGCTGGCTGGGGTGCTCTGGGTAGTGGTAATAACTTACACAGCTAATAGAAAACCCTAGAAAAATAGAAGAAATTACTAAAAAAAATTAAAAAAAATAAAAAAAAGTAGCCAGAGCTCTAAAATCCCTTTCCATTGGGCAATCTCTTCATTCTGTTGAGAGTGCCTTGGAATTATAGACTTCCACCTGTGCTGCCCAAAATAAAAATGGTGTACTTTTGCTCATCTCACTGGTTTCTGGCTAGCCACTGTCACACTTACGAGTGCTGTCTTTGGGATCACTGAACCTACTATTGAATTCTCTCTTGAGGACTGTTCTTTCCTCTATGCCTTGCCATCTTACCAAAACTCGTTCTTTGATGCAAACAACAGCAAGAAACTTCATAAGGCTGCCAGGGCTTCAGTGAAAATAGCTGCTGCACTGCCTGCAGAAGCACACCTGGGCTAGGGAAGCACATTGAATCTGAATTTGAACCACTAGGTGCAGCGTTTGCCAATCCACGCTGCTCCTCTTGAGCCTCTGGTTGTACCTCATTATTAGGTTGGGCAGCGAACTCAATATTTTATTTTTTTATCTCTACAGTCCATGAAGTTTACACAATCAAGCACTTGTCTGTGTGCGGGTCATGGCAATTTGGGAGCCAGATATTGAGTGGCCATCACCACACAGCAACTGTGATGGCACCTCTAGCCATGGTTGGATTGGATAGGCAAGTACCCACTAAATGTTTAAATAACATCTTCCTTAACAATCAACTCTGATCAAGAGCCAAGTCAAGAGATGTGTTTGAATTGGCCATTTTCCATTTAGTTTAGAGCTGTTGCCCAGCATATGGGGCAAGCCATGTGGTTAAGTAGTGGTGGGTTCATCAAACGCAGTGAGCTGTTGCAGTAACACTTGCAAATCAGGCTGGGGCAAGAGTTAATTTGGATTTCTGGAAATAAGTGTTCCTAATTTAAAACCAAATTAAGTACAAAAATTGATCACAGTGTTAAACTAGCATAAAAATGCCTGTGAGGTGAATGGTGTGGCTCCAAACAGGTCTCTCAGAAATCCCAGGGAATGCTGAAAGCAAAGGGAGTGAGTCATAAGCACATGAGCTGAAAGAAGCTGAAGACAAAATCATGCATCTCTGCTTAATTCCATCACATGATGAGTCCCGGGGCCCTTCATTTAATCGGAGAGCGGAGCGGCAGAGAAACTTCATTCTCACCTCCCCGTGGGGACCGGAGGAGTTTCCAGAGGCAGCTCCGGCCACGCTGCTCCTCGGCACATCTCGGGAACCATGAGCAGAGCTCGCCTCCACCTTGGACTGCTGCTCCTGGCCGAAGCCGTGCTGTGTGCTGCTGCCACACGTGAGTGCTCCCCTCGCCCGGCATCCCTGCTCCTGCCTCGGCGTGTCCCGTGTCCCCAAGCCAGGGCAGGAGAAGCGGCTGCTCCTGCACCTGCGGTGGTGCTGGAGCTGTGCCTGCGACCGAGTGGGCGACAGCCGGTCCCACCCCGGGGTTGCCTGGCTTTGGGTAGAAAAGGTGCCTGAGCTGGAGGAGTGTGCTGGGAACTGCTCAGTAATCTGTTCCCTGCGCTCCACAGGTACACGGAGCTGGCTGGGACTAAATCTTGGCTCTTGGCAGCAAATTCTTAGCAATACCTCCCAATTCAAGCGTGGCTAAAACGGCAGATGCAGAAAGGACTTTGCACAGTTTGCTTGGCTCAGCTGTGGCTGGGAGAGGCCAGGTCAGTGCTCCCCACTGGGACACTTGGACCAGTAGATTCCTAACCTCAGGGAGCCCAGGCAAGGAATTAGATCTGCAAGCCACAGTGGGCAGGGACTGGGCTGATCTGCTCCTTCCCAGGCTCCCAATTTGACTCAAGTCTTCGAATGATTCAGGGCTGGGAATGTAGAAATGGGATTTTAAGCTCAAATTCCAGAATGTACGGTACAGAAACTGAAAACCTTAAAAGCTGAAGTCCATCTGAGCATTCATGTAGCCTCGTACCTGCCTCCAATGGAGAATGGTACTGGCTGTAAAACTGGGCAGGTCAGGACACTTTCCCAGCTTTTGATGATTTATAGCATTTTTAGAATTGCCTCTGTCAAATGCAGAGTCATTGTATTTAACAGTTTTTACTAGACTTCTTCCATCTGTTCATGCAGTTGGGTTTTCATTGCAACACGTGTAAATTTTTGGGACACGCTACATCCTGCCAGCAAAAAAATTCACACCTTAATTGTGCCTTATGTGAAGAAGTACCTTTCATGTGCTTAGAACCTGTAACCTGCTGGTTTCATTTGATCCTCCTTAACTTTTGTACTTTCAGCTTCTTCCTCCATGCTGTTCATGATTCTGTTTTTACATTCTCCTCTGTCACCTCTTCTCCAGGCTTCAAGACACAGTCTATTTAGCTGTTCCTCATATGGAAACAATTCTATCCCTTTGTAGAATCACCACCACCTCTCTCTGTATTTTTTCAGTTCTTTGATACCGTTTGAGCTGCAGAGAGCAGAGCACACAGAACTCAAGACATGGCATTATAAAATGCTGAAATGATGTTCTCATCTTTGTTCCCTACATAGCCTTTTCCTAGGTTTTCAACTACCAATGAGCACTGCATTCAAAACTGTAAAGCTGCAAAATGCCATTTCTGACTTTAGAGCTAGTTTAGAGTCCCTCATTCTCAAAGTAAGGTTACATTTAACTCTGCTGAATTTCATACAGTTTTATTCGTGAGTCATTGAGTTTCATATAGCCCTCCCCTCTATTACTTTAATGCACAGTCTTCAGCAGATTAAAGAACTTTGCTGTTTACCTGTTTTCCAGATTATGAACATTTTAAATGATTTTAACAACTGAGAAAACTGGGCACTTATTCATAACTTTTTTTTTCGTATCATAACCAATCATTTATTCATGTGCAATCCTTCATCCTTATCCCACGGTAACTTAATTGCTTTATGTTCCTTTAGCAAGGGACCTCATCAAGTGCTGTCTGGAACTCAAGCAGACTGTAGCAAGCAGGTCAGCCTTGTTCCCATGCTCTCTGTCTCCCTCACAAAACTCAGAATATGTTTGTGAGCAATTCACTCCTTTTATGGCAAATCATATTAATGCACTGTACCTACTTTGTTCTTCACTGCTGTTCCTACCAGCTTCTCCAACTTGAGCCCCAAAGGTTTTTTTAAACCTCTAAATCTTCCCTGGAAGTGTTTTTAAAAACTGTCATCGCGTTTGCCAATTTTTGTTTCTCAGTCACTGAAGCAGTGTTAAGCAAGATGTTACATGCTATGGTTAATAGCTCATTTATTTCACTCTTGAATAACTTCCATACTTGGGCCATCCTATCTAGACAACTTTGTCATTTTGTTGATTTGTTCTATAATTGGGCTTTTTGTGCCAACACTTCATTTTGAGAGATATTCTCTGTCATTGTAAAAAAAATTCTATCACAGAACTCCCCTATGTTCTTCCTTAGTGAATGAAAATATAAACCAGTTGACCTATTTGACTTTTGTGCGACCCCTTTACCTTCCCTGAATGCTTCATTCACATCTACATCATCTTTTGGCTCTAAATTCCTGGTAAGCTTTCCAACCTTGTTTATATTGGGGAAAAAACCCATAATTTGTAGGGTTTATGTTTTTGCAAGTTGTTCCTCAAATTCTTTTTTGTGCCGTTTTATTATGTATCTATACATAACTTCTGAAAGTTCATGTTACAGTCTGGTGCCATTCCATCAGCCTTTTTTACTTCTAATACACTTTTATCCCCTTTAGCTGGGTCATCTTTCTATTTCTGCTGCCCTAACACTGGCTCTCATTCTCTCTTTCATGCCTAATACACGTTCACAGGAGATACTGAGCTTGTCTTTGCTACATTTTTCACCAAAAAGAAAGCCAGAATGAGAAAGAAGAAAGTCAATTGAAGTATAAGGTCTCTACTCCTATGATCACCTCACCAAAATTATTACAGTAATCTGTTCCTTGGAGCATAACATTACTCTGTCTATTTTGAACTGAATTGCTCTAATTTTGGTTATGACCAACATCTGTTCTTGAGTGGTTTTCATTGTTAAAAAATAAATACATTAAAGCCTTTTGTTCCTTTAAATTCACCAACTGAAAATCTTCAGTTCCATGTGTTAGAGAAACTAGTACAGTCTTTCCTCATCTGAAAAAGCATTTTTTTTTTATCCTGAAGCTTGTGAAATGTTTTATATTTGACTGAAATAAACAAAGCACATCAGGGAGGCAAAGAAATACCTAAGCAGTTTGTGATTTAGAAGCAGTGACAACAGTTATTAATGGACTAGAAAATGAATTCTGAATTCAAAGATTGTTACTAAAAACTCAAAATTAAAAGCATTTATAAAATTAAAAGTGCTCCAGCTGTTTTTGATAAATTGAACATGTGGGGAAAAAACAATGAAAAATTTTGATCTGATGAATTCAAAATTTTTATTCATTAAATATTTTTTAGATAACATCAAGGAGAATGGGGAAAAATACAAAAATTATGTGGCCATTTTCTTTTGAATAAAATGAGACATTAATTTAATGATACTTAAAGTGTAATTGAACTTGCTAAGCCTTTGTGAAGTACTTTTGAAGTTGCTAATTTGTTTTTTCCCTGAGCAAAGTTTCGGAACAACATTACCAAACTCTTCTTCTGACCAAGACTCAAAACAATACAGCATGTGATACAGGTCATTAAGTAAATACCAGTCATAATGTTACGCTTGCTCGCATGAAAATATATTAAATCTGCAGGAAAGACTTGATTCAAATGATTTAAGTGAGACTGCAGTGAGTTCCTGGAGGGCAAAAGACTGTGGGAAATTGTGTCTCGGAGTGCAAAATCTGTTCTTTTCCTGAAATCCTTCAGTCCTCAAGAGTGGGGAGAGAGCTACCAGCATCTGCTCAGAGTGGAGATGGGGCTGGCCAAGGGATGTTCCTCCTGCCCAGCAGAAATCTCACTGGGTAATAAAATACCAAGAGAAAGCAGCTCCTGCCTCTTCTTCTGAGCTGTTTCTCTGGTTCTCTCTTTCAGTAAAATTAGGAGCCACCCACCTCTAAAGACTGTGCTTAAACTGGCTACACCTGCTCTGTGTCTTTTCCAAAGCTTGGAGAAATTCCAACACAACCAGTTAGGTTACAACATACATGGCAATTCCTGCCCTTCTTGCAGGTCTCTGCATTTTCCTTGAAGGCATCCACAACTTTGTTGCACTTGGGTATAAATCTCAGAAGCATTCTCCATCAGCTGTACCTTTACAATATGGAATTTCTACATGGAAAGCAGAAATCCTAACTCCCTTGATGTTGTGACAGAAAGGCACACCCAGCAGTTCCCTTACCTGATTAACATGGCAGAGCTCTTCAGAGCCTCCAGGCTCTCATGGAACTGTGCCCATGAGCCTCGTTATTAACATATTTTTATGGCATCCTACAGTGGCCAACGTGTTCCTACAGGTTGCTTGGATATATTTACGTTGCTTTCTACTATGTGTTTTTTGTGACAGAAAGTGGGATCCTAGAAGCCTGGGAAAAGTTTGAGCCCATCATTTGTAGTAATACGAGAAGAAAGAGGTTATTGAAGTTATTTAATATCTGAGCCATTTTTAAATAAAAGGCATGAAGCTAATATGTTATTGTTGTTATATTATAAACACATTGAATTTACTATTCAGCTCTAAATTTCCTTTTCTGGAAATACCAGCTTCTGTTATAATTGGTTCCACCCCTCCCACCCAAACCACCCAGCCAGCCAACTCACCAAAGGAGCTGCACTGGGTCAAAACTAATTCCTGGCATAACTTCCACTAGAGCACTACTCAAACACTGAATGAATTTATCCTGTTAGCCTGTAACTCATAGATTTATTACCAGGCAAAGCAGTCAGAAATCAAGCAACCTTTGTGCAGAGAGCCTGACTTTTGCAGGGTTATGTAAATTCTTGTAAATGATTGCTCTGATATGGTCAGAACATTCTAAACATTTTTATTCTTTGTCTGGGAAATCTGAAATACTGCAAATAGAAAAAAAAAAAGTCAGTCTGACAGTGGTGGAATTGTCTTTATGTTGATTACTGTTGATGTAAGTGTTTATATCCTCGATGATAAAATTCCATAACTTTCTACTGGTGAAAAGTTTTCTACCAGAACATGATTAAAGTTCAGCACAAGAATAATGTTTTTATGGAGTAGTAGGGAAAATTGCAATACATTTACACTTATGTTTGGTTTTCTCTCTAGAGTTTCAAGATGTGTTGAGCCAGGGAAGCACTTCTCCTGTCACATCCTACAAGAAGTTACAAGGCTGGTCTAGTGATCAAAATAAATGGAATGAAAAGCTTTATCCTTTCTGGGAAGAAGGAGATCCGAGATGGAAGGACTGCTGGAAAGGTAATAGCATGTACACATTTCAAAGACACTTGAAAAACTGGCCAGAAAATGCACCACACTGCAGAGTGCAGGTGCTGTGGTGCATTTTCAGAGGGGCAATATCCACTGCTGCACAGAATGGTGAGTTAGAGATGATTGGGTTTGATACCATTCCCAGTGGGTTGTCTGAGGAAGCAGAACAGTGAGTTATTACATAAAACATTTTCCCAATATGACTAATCTCAGACATTAATACTTATTAAGAAGTATTGATGATCAGGGCTCCAGCACAATCAATTATGTGAAATATGCCCTGGAGGGCAGGTAACTTCAACTGCTCCCTCAGCAGGGCATGGAGGCTTCAGATTCACAGCTTCAGCAAAGACCATATTTATTGTCACCTGGTCTGAGCTGAGGGCTAATGACTGTCCCTGGGGAGAAACAAAAATTTTTTCCTTTGGAATATATTGACCCCCTCATGGGTAGAAAACTATATTTGTGGCTTTAGGAAGAAAATTAATGGCAGACCATAAGTGATCAGGGAGGATATGCTGAGCCCCTCTGATTGTTTGAAGTTGGTGTTTTGATAAGGGCTCAAGTGACTTTGGAGCACGAAAGCCCTCAGAAACAGAGTAATCAATAAAGCATTTCTAATGTAAATGGTGCACAGTTGATGGTAACTTCTGCTCTTATGCACCCTTTACTGCAGCAAATTTTCTTTTTTACAGGTGGAAGGGTGACAGCCAAATTGGACAGTGACAGCCCAGCATTGGTAGGATCCA
Organism: Petroica traversi; assembly: GCA_025920805.1. Classification (NCBI taxonomy): domain Eukaryota; kingdom Metazoa; phylum Chordata; class Aves; order Passeriformes; family Petroicidae; genus Petroica; species Petroica traversi. Next base: position 30,449,382 of record JAHLSL010000022.1, read on the forward strand.
ACGTGACCTTTGTTGTGACTCTCCAGTTTCCCAAGTGCCAGTCAGAAGATAATGATGGCAACATAGTGTACAGCAGAAACTGTACCCGGGGTAGGTAATGGCAATTTCCCTGCCCCGCGCTCACATCTGCCTGGTGCTGCTGTGAAAGGGTCACTGAGCTTGGAAAGTATCACAGGCACACCTGATGAACAGCAGCCATGCTGAGTTTAACTGAGAACTGATAACTGATAACTGATAACACTTACCTGTGCATACCCAGCCTGTGCCACACCACCTTCTTTCCCAAGAAGATCACTGTGATGTTTTTAGTGCTCTGCTCCACAGTACATACGCTGACCAGGTAATTTGAGACTGACCATGGTTATAAATTTGCCTTCCCAAGACAGTCCCACAATCCGACTTTCCAACAGAACTGTTACTGCTTTTCAGCTCAGGCACAATGCTGCACACTCACACTGTTTTCTTTCAAACTTATAACGCTGTCTGTTTATAAAATTTAGGTGTTTGGGTTTTTTTCAATTATGAATTGTAAAATTCAGTAAACACATCTGCATCTTGAAAAACCTTCACTAAAGAGTGAATCTCACACTTCCGCATTTTAGAAATTAAAACACAAACAAATAAATGTTTAAAACTCAAGTAGTATTTTCCTCAGAAACTCACTCTTTTTCATCTTATTTACTACTACATGGAGAAAAAAAAGTCTATCATAATTCCAGTGTTTTAAGCTGCTGAATCTAGAACATTTGCTGTTGTACCTTTCATCCTCTGAATGTATAAATGTTCAACAAATTTTTTTACTGATCAAAGTAATTTTCGTCTCAAGGCATATCAGCAAGTTTTTTGTCACCCTAAGTTCCAGTTAACTGTGAAATATTTTGTTAGCAGCCAATATCCATACTCTATGTAATATCTGCTGAGCTGTTTGGGGGAAGAAACTTTCTATTTACTATTCAGAAAATGACAGACATTCATGTCTAACTTATTTAAAGGTGCCATAGAAAACTTTTCTGACAAAACAAAGTCACTTCCTCAAAGTGCTTTCACAGCCACTCCTTGTACTTAAAATTTTAGATTCTGCTTGCCAAATATTTAGGTAGCCCCACTGTCCTCAGTAGCATCCTGTGCAGTCAACAGCAAGAACAATGTTGTGTTTACATTAAAAATTAAAGCACAACCTTTGAAAAAAATAATTTATGTCTATCTCAACATACCCCACTTCACCTGTTGTTTAAATGGAGTGACTGCTATAACCTTCAGGTCTTGCCTCCTGTTTTCCTGACTTTCTGCACATTTCTCAGTTGACCAGAACACGTCCTATTTCTATCCTTAGATCCTCCAGCTTCCATGGATCAGCAACTCTATGTCTACAACTGGACTGAATGGACTGACAACTGTGGCTGGGAAAACTGCACAAGCAACCACAGCCGTAATGTATTCCCAGATGGACGTCCTTTCCCTCATCACTCTGGCTGGAGGAGAAGGAACTTTGTCTACGTGTTTCACACTTTTGGTTAGTGCTGCAACACATGCCTTGGTTGGGATGATCCTGCAAACCTTATATTCCCTTTGTACACAACTCAATTGTCAAATATGTTTTACTAAAAGCCCTTTAAAAAGGATTCCACACTCTTGAAAGGAAAATACTGAATTAATTCCCCACTTTTCCAGAGAGGCCATCAGGTGTTTGGTCTAGAAATCATGCATTACCAGAAGATTCTCTTTAAACTTGCATTCACAGTACTACCACTGAAGAAAATTAAATCCCTTTTCAGTAGTACTCAAGATCTTTTTCTAGAAAAACAGAGAGTATGAGCAGGTCAGTCAAACGATTTATTGACAGCTCACTGCCACTTAAGACTTTCAGATTTTAGAGAGAGCACAGTGCTGTGTATCACCAGTTTAACAGTGCAGCACTTTTTGTCTCTAGGGAGGTGAGAACTGCCACCTCTGTGCTGCTGCTCTGGTCACAGATGCTGATTTTCAGTGTTTCCTGCTCCTGAGTATGCAGTGGTTGGGTTATTCCTGCCATTGGCTATGTACTAAATCTTAGTGCCCTCAGTTCACCTGGCTAAATCACTATTATTGTCAGTACCAGTACGAGTAATAATAATGATGCTCTGAATTTTATGGAGAGGTCATACTATCTACATACCTCAATCTGCTGTTAAAAAGACAAATAATAAAAAATATATAAATGGTTCTTGGGTATGAAGCAAGAGGTATTATATCTTCTGGCTACCCTGAAAGCAAACACAAGATTATTTAAAATGCTTCACATCACATAATCCTAATGACGTAATGTAACTGCTTTGGAAAGATGTAGATGTCTTGGCAAATTTTCCTTGGATTAGTGAATTTGAGACATCTTTTTGACAATATGAAAAACCAGAATTTACGTGAGCAAACACATTGTAAAAGTATCCAGTCCTTCAAAAACACCTGTCAGATTATTGGAAGACATTTCTAAACTATTCATTTTGATTTAGACAATCCAAGAATCTCAGAGACTTTGCCTATCATAAAAAAACTTGTAGGGAGGCTCAGGGGGAAAAAGTTAAGTTTATGTTCTGTTTCAGGTCAGTATTACCAAACAACAGGACGATCTTCAGCAAAGTTTTCAGTCAACACAGCAAATATCACCCTTGGCCAACACGGGATGGCAGTGTCCATTTACAGGAGAGGGCACTCGGGATTCATACCCATTGCAACAGCAAAAACTGACTACTCTGTAACAGGTGAGAGTGCTGGAATCAACTGTAATGAAATGCTGGGGACATTTGGTGCTTAGGTGTCAGAAAAATTCAGCACAAGCATCATCTGGCATGAAAAGAAGACATTGGCCTGAGAAAGGTTTTTAGTATGAAAGTGGAATCTGGTAAATTGCCTTAAGTGACCTTTTTGTCTAGCTCAGTAGTGACACCTCTACTTTGTCATGGAAAACTATTTACAAGAGAAAATGCAATCTTCCACAGATGTCTGTGATTCCTCATTTGTTCCCATACTTTTCTGGCTGTTTCCTACTGACATGCACTCCTCAGGTCATAAATTGAATTAAAGTAGAAACCTGTGTTAAAGACACCATGTTTTCATCTCACATTCTGGCTGTTGCTGGGGGTTTGGAACTGTTTACTGTTTGCAGCCAGGTATCTCTGCTTTATTTATTTACCTCTTTCTCCCCCCTTCCAGACAAAATCCCAATATTTGTGAGTATGTCCCAAAAACACGACCGCAACATCTCAGACTCCATTTTCATCAAAGACTCACCAATTACTTTTGATGTGAAGATCCATGATCCCAGCTACTACCTGAATAATTCTGCCATCTCCTACAAGTGGAACTTTGGAGATGGAAGTGGCTTATTTGTAGCCAGCGGTTCCAGTACATCTCACACCTACACTCTGCAAGGAAACTTCACTCTGAATTTAACTGTCCAAGCCATTATCCCTGTACCTTGCGGGCCAGTAACACCCACTGCCCCACCACCCACCTCAGCAGGTAAGCATTTATCAAACAGCAGTGCCACTAGGAGCTATGCTAAAACTCTGTATTCTGATGTTTTAAGTTAATATCTTCAGTAGTTTTACTGTCATCATGAAAGAGCAGCAAGCCTCTGCAAACTCTCTATAAAATTGGCTCAGAAACAGAATCAATAAGAATAAACTCTTCTATGACTCTGTGGTAGGGATCACTTACACATTTAACTCCCTAAGCATCCAATTCTACCATCACACTTACAGCATACAAAGGTCTTCAGGTGAACATGAATGTAAGTTTGTGTTAGCTCTGCCTCACCTGGTCAGGAGATTTCAGCCTTGTTTACTCATTGTCATCTTCTGAGGTAAGATGTAAATTTCAAGTGAGAAAAAGGAATTTCAGAACATTCTCATAGCAAGTTCCCTTCTGGATTGCATTAACTTCCATCCAAAATTAAATGAGATTGGATAGAACTAGAAAAACCTAGTCATATTCAAAAATATGGGATTTCCACATGGCATTAACCCAGAACAGCTTTTCCACTTTAAATTTATTGACTAACATATTTCAGAATAGCTTTTATTATGTTCAGCATTGGTTTATCATCTCAGAGGGTTTTAAGGTTTGCAGAAGGCCTACAGTTTCAGCTATAATACTACTACTGTGAAATTGTAAATGTGGCTATATTTTTCAAATTTCATATTTTTAATATGTGCTCTTACCAAAATATGGAGTGAGAATGAAAAACAAAAGGAAAGATATAATTTTCACCACTTCCCCTCTTCATTTTTTCACTAGCTGTAATGTAGAGCAGTGGGAAAATACCAGCTTTTAAAAAAGCATTTTAAAGGTTTTATTGGCTTTTGGATTTCTTATAGAATTGATTTTGGGATTTTAAAGAAGTATTTAATTCTATTGCACCTTATAGCCTCCCTTTTATTTCACAGAGATGGGTGACTAGTCAGGTGGCTTCTGGAGCTGGGCACATGTGTTTTCCTTAGGGATTACTGCCATGAGCTCATGCAGATTCATACAAGACTGCACAGCTGCAAACCAAAGTCCTGGCAGCCTATGGAATGAAGACAGATGGAACATGTGGCTGTGTTCAGAATATCCCTAAGCAGAGCTTGTTCTAAAGTTGCATACCTGTTTCTCTCCCTTGAACAGGTACGAGCACACCATCTTCTGATTCTGACTCTTCTCCCACTGTGGAGTCAGTGGAGGATAATCCTGAGGGAGGTTGCCATATTTACAGAAATGGATACTTTGGAAGCAGTATTGCTGTTGTAGGTAAGGATGTGGGACACCTCCTCAACAGAGGAATGGTGTTAACAATGAACAACAATGAATGGTAGAAATAATGGTTTTTTAGGCACATTTTTATCAATTACATGAGACCCACAAGAAGATGCTTCTCATGGACATAGATGAGAGTTTTAAGGATTAATGTACAGCCATGTAACTTGCTGACTCTGGGTTCTGCCTGCACTCTGCCAGGGGCTGGTTGCAGAGGTTATGAACCCATGCTTTCAGACACGTGAGGCTGGACCTTGGTCTGGATGTGTGCTGATGGCTGACCCCATGTGCTGGTGGGGATGTGCATTGTGTCACTCCTTTCTATATCACCAGCTTCTGAACATGCCACGCAGGAGCACGTGGGCTGGGGAGGGGGTTTACAGAAGCCTTAACTGACCTTTGAATGCAGAGAAATCTCATGTGGTGGGAGGTGATTTAGCAAAATAAGGAAGTAAATAACAATAATGAAGGGGGGGGCAAAGCAGACCAGAAAGGAGCAGCCTCACAGGGAAAGCACTGGAAAATTTCTCAGCTTTCAAAGCCTTCAAGAGGAGTGCTAAGGGAGGGAGGAGGTTATGGAATACAAGACCTGAACTGAGCATCAGCCAAACACTTGAGGTTCAGTACACATAGACTTCAAAGCTTGTCATGCGTCCTACAGTTGATATGTGTTTCCTCTCCCAGAGGGAATCCTTGAGGTAAACATTATTCAGATGACAAGCATCCAGATGACAGAAAGTCAAGCTGAAAACTCACTGGTTGACTTTGTTGTTACCTGCCAAGGGAGGTAAGTGTGTGAATGAAGCTGTCAATCTTCCCTGTTTAAAACTAATTAGGTGCTGGAATGCTTTATGCACTTAGATGCAGATGTATGAACAAAATTTGGGAACTGCAGTGTTTCTGTTTCTTGATGGGAGGTAAAGATAATGCAAGTCTCATTTTTAAACTATGCCAACAGAGGCTACTGCCAAGCACTTAGGATTCAGAGCAAATATCCTGTCTCACTAAAAATAAAGAACTGATTGTGGGAAGAAACAACTTATAGTCTCCTGGCCAAGACAAGATTTCAGCACTTACAGTAAAATGGGAAGGAGTTTACTGAAATTGTAAGGAAATCCTTTCTTTTTGGCCATGAGTTTTTGACACTTGGAGTAAATGGGTGAGTCCAAGCAACTTCTTGGATGCAAAAACATTGGACTGATATTCCCAGCTCTTAGGTTAGAGTTGAGAGGACTAAGAAGTACAAGAAACACCACGGCAAAACAACTGGAATACAATTAACCTCTCTTAAGGAAGTGTTTTCTTTTCCAGCACATGACAGTACTTATAATAATCAGCATTCCTTTCTTAAAGATATATATTAAAGGTAATGGACTTTATAAGTTGATTTGATGCAGGTAATCTTGTGATCACCATAAAATGTTAAATGTAAGCAAACCAAGCAGATAATTACACAGATAGTATACATGCATTCTATACAAAACCCACATGTACATATATAAATGTACAGGTAGGCAAAAAATACATATAGTATTAATAAAACACACTTAAATCACTACAGTCACCAGGATAAAAGTGGTGCACCAGTGCAGTGTGTCCATGAATTGGGCTACCTGCAGGACTCCACAGATGCAATGTGCTCTCTCTCTCTATCTCTTCCCATGCCAGTCTCCCCACAGATGTCTGCACAGTCGTTTCTGACCCCACGTGCCAGGTGTCCAAGAGCATGGTGTGTGACCCCATCGTCGTCACGGATGAATGCTTGCTCACCATCAGGAGAGCTTTTGAGGAACCTGGGACATACTGTATAAACATCACCTTGGGGGATGACACCAGTCAAGCCCTGGCCAGTGCCCTGATTTCTGTAAATGGAGGTGAGTCCACAAAGAGCAGACATGGGTTGTTGGTGAAGAGCTTCTCCCCGTGATCATTTCCCTGCAGGGGGAAAGAGCACAGGAACACATACAGGGGCTCTTATTATGCCTGGAAGCCTCAGCTGAGACTGCACCAGCTTGTGTAAGAGTCCATGCAAAGAGAAAATGATGATTTCCCTGGGGGAATTTTAGGTGTTAGACCTTGCTTTGACTTCTGTTTACGAACCAATGAGTACAGTAACTATACAAACTATTCAGTATCACAGAATATGAACAGTTCTTAAGCCATAATGTAATATTCCACAGAAAACTGTTGGGCAGAAAAGCAGGTGGGGAACATGCCAGCCAGCCCACTCTACACATGGAGAGATAGCAGAAACAGGGGAATTCACTTGAGACAGAACCAAAGTCTGCAGCACAGCTGGCTGCCCTGGGCCCTCTTTACTTCCCATTTGCCCTGATACGGTTTCTATTTCTACCTGAGGATAAGACGAATCAGGTTCTGGAATGATCTGTGTAATATTCAGTGACTACAGAGTCTGCCCAGAGTAGTTGTTTCCAAAGAGGAGCTTCACCTTTGGTTGGATAAGTATAACTGTGTCTATCTCATTGCTATCAAAGCAATCTTTGACAGAACCAGCTATTAAACTCATCCTCAGTCAGAAGTCTAAACAATCGTGCTGCCTCCCTGCTCCCACTTCATTGCCCTCCTGACTTCCTATTACAATGTCCTAATAACTCTTCCAAACTCTGTAGTTACTATCAGCCAAGCAACTGACCCTTTGCATTCCATTGTATTTTTTGATGATTTTATTTAATATAGGTGTAAGCTTATCTGTACTGAAATCAGTTCATTATGAATAAGGCACAACGCCTGGCCTTTAAGTGCATTCTGGCTCATAAAGGTGAAAATAAGCATGCAGAAGGGTTTTTTTTCCTCAACAGTATTCACAGAGACTAGCTTTATCCCAATAAGGCTGGTCTGTCTAGATTTCTTCCAGAGGGCAAAGCTGAGTTCTACTTTGGGGCTTCCACTACAATCAAAGCAGATTTAGGATCTAAGAGAGGTTGCTGCTTTGAGTCACCTTCTGGATGAGCCCATCTAATTTTGTCAAACAGTTATCTTACAGTCAGTGCAAACATTTCCCCAGCATAGAAAATGGCAAGGATCAAATTAGCTTCACCTTGTGGGGTGCCAACAGGGCCCTTCATTCCCCTCCATGCTGGAAGGGCAGCCATGTGTCTGAGGAGCAGGGCTCATGTAGAAAACTGGCAATGCACAACTCACTCTCTGGTGGAACCAAGAATTACACAGATTAGGATGTGAAAGCACCACCTCCTGCCAGTCACTGACCTCCAGTGCTTAGCATATTAGAATTATTAACTATGCTTCAATTCATACAGCGATAAGTAAAAATGGCATTTTCTTTAGGCAGTCTATCTCACCGTAAAACAGAGGCTAACTTTTAATCAACCTTCTTTCTGAACTATAGGAGCATCATCTGGAGCAACAGAAGGTGTCTTTATCTTCCTTGGCTTGTTGGCAGTGTTTGGTACCATTGGGGCATTTGTCCTTTACAAGTAAGTTGCTAGTTTCTATGATTAAAAATAGTTCAAAGAACTGTCAAATTATTATTTAAATTAACAAACCAAACAACTTATATTTGCTTTAGCTACATTTTTGTTTCTTTATTATTGAAGCTAACAAATAATCTGGCAAATATTCAAGAAAATGAGATTACTGGTTTAGGCCACAAAACCACTGGAAAATATGCAGATGTTAAGGACATTCAGAAAAAAATTACATTCTGTGCCCATAAGCCCAAACAGTAATACTAGCAGGCCTGGGAGCTTCATGTAAGCAGATGGCAATTCAAACTGCATGATGTGATTTAACATGCAGTAAACCAAACAAATTCTTCATTAAATAATTGATGAATAAATTCTTTGGGGGAAAGGTGCTGAGCATGCAGGACAGCAGTTAAGAGAAGCACATGTTGCTGCATTATTGTCTTGCATGTTTCTCATGAGACTTTGAGACTGCACCAAGACTCCTGAGTGAGGTGTGTGCTCACCCTTCCCACGAGTGGTGTGAAACACACATGTCCTACAGAAAGGAGAGAGAATGCATGATGAACACATGATTAGTGCTTTTATGCACTGCTCACATGCTAAATGTGGACTCACCTCTAAAAGTCTTCCAGCAACTAACTGTGCACAGTCCTTGCAGGAGATACAAGCAATACAAGCCTATTGAGAGGAGTGCGGAACAGACAGAGAAGCAGGAAGGATTCACTGCTTATTTCAGCACTTTCAAAGCCATTTTCTTCCCTAACAGCACTGAGAGAAATCCTCTACTGAAGAGTAAACCAGGCATTGTTTAAACCTTTAGTGTAACACTGACTATTAGATTAAGTACAGGACTCATATCTGAACTGTACTTTAATGGGGCCTTCTTCTTGTTACAAAAAAAAACCCCAGGGAATAAGGTGAAAGCACATATAGATGGGATGGTAACTTTTGGGGCTTGGTGCAATTAGCAACGTTAAAGTAGTCCTTTGTAGAAATTCAAGAAGGTAGTTTTAAGCACTTGCTGCTCTTGCTTGTGATGTAGGATACACTCTTCTGAATTACTAATACCCCCCCCCAAGCCCCACCCCTTATCTGGCTTTTCTTATTTCCAGGTTAACAGCCTGCAAAATTAATCACATCCATAATCTGGAAGGGGGAAAAGGTTAATAAAATAAAACTAAAAAAAAAAAAAAAAAAGACAAAACCCCTCAACAACCAACCAACTTGTAAACACTTAATTTTTATTGCTGCTTACTGCCTTAGCAGGATTCATGTCAAGCTGGAAAGAGAGACATGGGGGGGCAGGCACGTGTTATGTCTGTGGAATGAGACGTGCCATGGCCTATTCCCAGGCATTGGCACTGAACTGCTGCCACTGTTACACTGTTCAGGAGGTCCTCACACAGACTTGCCCCAGGCAGGCCAGCTCCCCACCAAGCAAACCCTAGATTCTGGGAACCACCAGCAGCACAGCTCCCCCCCACTGTGAGTTTGGCAGCAGCCACCCTGTTTTTCAGGGTTCAATAGCGTGGGTTCAGCTCATTCAATGCCAATTGGCCTCAGGGCCAGAAAGCAGGGCTGGACACACTTAGCTTCCCACTGGACACGGCTACCAGTGCATGAGTCTCACTATAAATCAGACCACAGAGCAACAGGATGTGCCCCATCGCCTTGGCTCTTAAACTTTGAGTCCCATGTAAAATTCTGAGTTGCAACTGCTGATGCTGTCTTTGCCTCCTCTGCTTCTGTTGGTCTTTAGATCCTGGACTGGCACCACTGCTCCCAAGGGGGCAGATGGTCCATGTCCAAGGAAGGGTCAGCAGAACAAGGGATCTAGCAGGAAGGGGTAGCACTCAACTGCCTTTTCCTCGTCTCTTTTAATTTCTGTCTCTCCTGCTGAAAGAGACATTAATTTATGCTTGCTTCTCCATCTCTCTGACCACTAAATCAAATAAATGAAAACCCCAATATAAATAAAACACTGTGCTCCAGTTTCTGCTTTTACATGGTGCACTTTAGGAGATGTAAACTTATGCAAAATCAATGTGCCTTCGCTTGTTCACTCTAGCTGCAATTCTGTTACAAAAACTCGTTCTGAAGCCTTCCACAAGTGATCTGGCCTCGTAGCCACACATGCTCATCACTCAGTATCATGGCATTTCACAGTGTGAGAGCAGCACAAACTGCTGAAGGCTGGCTCACTGGATGATGAGAAAAGGAGAGCATCTGATCTGCAGAAAGGGAAGAGATTGCTAAAAAGGTTCACCAAGATGAGCAAACAGACCAAAAAATTCTTTACAGTTCATGTTTCATAAAACCCCTGCTGTTGTTAGTAAAGGTCATAACCAAAATAGAGGCTTGGCAAATTACTTTAAACAATCCATTTCTAAACATTTAATTCTTTGAAGATCTGTATTTCAGTACAATTAGATTATTTACCATGTCTGGAAACATCTCTGATACATACTGTTTTCTGTTCCTAAGGCAATATATAATTATAAACACACTTTCCCACTATTTTAGCAGATCTTTCAAATGCTTATCACTTGTAATCTGAACCTAGTTTTCACTGCCCCTTCCCAGTGTGAACAGACACTTTTAAACGACTTAAGGGTATTTTTTAAAAATGCAGATTCCAACACACCTGTGAGAATAGCTTTTTTGTTCTGAAATTCAACAGCCTCTTTTCTTCTTTTGTTCCCAGGTTCTCCCATTATTTTAATTCTTTTGTGGCTATTTCAGTTATATTATTAACAGCAGTGTATTTGCTATTGTTCCATCTTCCTTATATGTAACATCCTATTGTCTAAGAACTAGGATCTCAAATTATTTTCTGACTTAAACAGGAAACACATTTTCTGCAAAAAGTACTGTCTAAATGCTATGTTCTCTGTTATCAGTCAGGCAGGACTGTAATTTGTATTTGTTGCTGTAGCTTGAGGCAGGACAGGGGGTTAGTGGAAAGCTTAAGATGACTTTTAATGAAGCATAAAAACATTAAATCTGTCACAGCTTAGGATCAGTGAAGATGCAGGCTACCACCTGGGCTAGATGCAGAAAACATCTTATTTCTGCAAAATGCTGCATCTTAGATGCTCAGAGACATCTTAAGCTTTTGCATAGAAAACAGCTTTCAGGCATACGTTAAGAACTTTTTTTATACTTTAACCTAAGAATTAGGAATATCTTTCAGTATCTCCCTGTAAGTATCATGTCAGAATACTACATTTTTATATTATGATTTTGCCTTTTCAGCTGTAATTTCTATTTCATATATCTTTACTTTTATACAATGGACTTTAACTGCTGCACTGACAAATAAACCATGTAAGGATTTTAAAGAGTTCATTGCTTTGTCTCAGAACAAAAAAGGAACTTGATGAGTTGCCCAGGTATTGATCAACACAGTGCCCACCTCCATAAAACACAGAATTTGCCTTACCCTCAGTTCACACCTGGCTCTACCATGGGTTATCAGGCTGATTTTGTAATCTCCCTTCAAGTGTACTCAGAGCAACAGCACCACAAACCTGAGAAGCAAAGGAGACTTTCTTAACACCCAGATGACACAATTTCAGAACAGATCAGGATACAAATGAACTTCATGTCCTTCAAAGGCAGGAACAGCTGACAAACAACAGACTTGTGAATGTCAGCAAATGTTACAAGACAGGTTTCAGGCATTCCCTCTGGAGAAATATCATCAAGAACGACATCAAACATAAATGTACAGTGTCTTCACAGAACATCTTTTCAAACATGTCTTCAAGAGAAATGGAAACATCAGTTGGGTAGCAAGCTTGTTAAAAATTACTTTTAAAATTGAGCTGTTATTTCAAGCTGCTTGTTTTGTTCCTCCCCCCTGTTTTTCTTGAATATTTTTTATAGCACACAATTAAGGCTCCATCAGATGTGGCATTTTTCCCTTACCAAAAGTATGAAGTTGAAACCAAGGCTAAAAACCACCAGTCTCTGAAGAAATAGTAGAGGAATGAACCAAAACTTTGCAAGAGACATCAGCCAGTGTGGCTTATTAGTACTAACAGTCACGTCCAGCCTCATACAGCATAGTCAAATTTTCTTTAACAATAAAGCTTTTATCACTACACGTCTTTATCATTCACACAGAATTCCACAATCCCAGATTTGTTAGCTTGGAAGGGACCTCTGGAGATCATCTAGTCCAGACCCCCAGCCAAGGCAGGGTCACCTACAACAAATTACACAGGAGTGTGTCCAGGTGGGTTTGGAATGTCTTCAGAGAGGGAGACTCCATGACCTCCCTGGCAGCCTGTTCCAGTGCTCTGCCACCCTCAGTATAAAGAAGTTCTTTCTCATATGAAACTTCTTGTTTTAGTTTATGGCCACTGCTCCTCACCCTGCTCCTGGGCACCACCAGAAAGAGTCTGGCACCATCCATGACTGTGTCTTTGAAACCTTAACATCATTGTTTGACCGTCATATTTGGTAAGAGTGAGAAAAACATTCTGAATGGCAATTCTTTTATTTTAGTGTCCCTGAAAAATGCCAGGATTTCCAGGGAAGGAGGTGGAGGGAAATATGTTTTCCCCACATTAAATACAAATGCTTAGAGGTCATAATCTCTCAACCCTAGACAACTATTCTCCATAGCAAACGAAGCATAGCAAGACTACTACCTTGTGCCCATTAACACTATGCAGGAATTACACCAAGTGAAAACACATTTT
>JAHLSL010000022.1:30462709-30576424 GCA_025920805.1 Petroica traversi
CGATCCCGGGGGGCTGCCGAGCCCCAGGAGCCGCCGAGCCTCAAGGGCTGCCGAGCCGTGCGCTCGCAGTCGCCCCCCTAAGTACCGGTGAGCTAGGAAGCACGAGGGGTGGTTAGAGGTACAAGCCTTGTGTGCACAGGGCTGGTTTGTGGCTGTGGCTGCTCTGCAAAGCTCCTCTAGCCTGGATCTGACCGTGGCTGTCAGTGCCTGGTGATGTTTGGGCCATCCGTTCTCCAGGCAGGCTCTGGAGGCTTCTTATGTGGCTACCAAGCAAATATTTGCCTTCTGTAACTGCTGTGTCTGGAGGAGCTGTGGCCACTGCTAATTTTCTAGATGTGTGACCACAGCAAAATACTGAAAGAGTGCCCTGAGCTGAAAGCTTTCCATTTACAGAGATCTGATCCAATTTTATATCCCCATTCATTCATATAATTGTCTCTATTGTTCTTTTGTTCAGCCTTTTCTTTATATTGGGAAATATAAAGCTTGACTTTGTGCTGGTGCTCAGTCTGCATTAATGTTCATTTTACAGTGGCAGACTTGCATTGCTGACAGATTCAAATTATGGCTCAAGTGTGCACAGAAGTTGCATCTACCTAATTAGGACAAATTAGAAATAAACTGATTTCATGGTGTGTACAGAACATAGTTTCCCTGATTTACTGTTTTCTTAGCTGGCTTCCTTAAACTGTTGAGGGACTAAAGCTCTGTCTACAATATCATGATGGTCGGCACCAGATCAGGCTAGGGAAAAAGAAAAATGTGGCTTTACTCAGCCTGTAGATAAAAAAAAAAAGTCTTCACACTGCATCATGTTAGCTCCATTTTCAAAATATTGGTTTCTTCTACTTAAGATTCTACAACAGTTTCATCACTATGTATTATCACAGATTGTTGAAAAGCTTTGTTCTGAAATATTTCCTGTTTTGTCTGTTGATTTAATAATGTCTGCTGGACCACTTAGGTTTAATTCATCTCAGTTGAAAAGCATGATGATGCTATTGACTTTTAAATGGCAACATCAAGAAATAAGTAAGTTAGGAAAAACCAGAGTTTCATTTAGGTAACTGTTACATCTAGTGATAGCATTGTTTACTGGAAGTTTGCTTAGTGGCTTTGGTGGCTGTAAAAATTATTTTGAAAAATGTACAGTTCATGTTGCATTGTCAGTATCAAACCAAACTCCACAGTGAGTGACAAGCTTAGGCTATAGTTCGGTTAATTGTTACTTTATGGCTTTAAATAGTTTATTTTTGCAATTAAAAAGAAAATTTGCCACTGTACTATTTTTTCCATGTGCTCTTAGATTCTGTTCTTCCGAAGTTCAACATTGACTTGGTTGTAGCACTGCTGAGGCAAGAAAATGCTAAAGACATCTGTGTCATCCAGCTATCTCCAGAAATAAAGTACTGTGATTATTTTATAATTGTGAGCGGGTTCTCAACACGGCATCTTCATGCAATGGCAAATTACATGCTAAAAATGGTAAGACAGTTGTTGCTGCTCTTTCTGAGTTTTGGGAATGGTTTTAAATGTTGTGGAAGGAATTTCCCCAGGATTGCATGTGTAGGAAATGATGCATCTTTGCAAACCAAAATTTTGCCTTAAGGTGTAAGTTGCAAATGTGATTTGAGTATACTAAATCGAAGTGCTTAATATGTACTCTATTACTTGTATAACTTGCTAGTCTTAGGAGTTTTACATGGGCCTCTGGGCTGCATCCTCTGGTGGCTGTAAAAACAGCAATTTTGCAAGGGCAGAGCCTCTTGGGAGTCATGGTGTCCTCCTGGGTACCCTGAGAAACTTGGAAGCCTGCTCAAGTACTTGGGAGTGGCTGAGCTCATCTCATGTTGGAAGGTTTCTTGGTGAAAGTTAGCTGAAGCTTAAGATGTAAAGCAGAGCAGGTGCTCCAGAGTGCTGCCAGGCAGCTGGCAAGCTTTAGTACCATTCCTAAACCCTTATGATTTACTCCCAGTAAAACATGCTCAGGTGTAGCATGACATCTTCCTGCTTGGCTTCCAGGGGCTTGCAAGTGGCCAAGTCCAACATCCCTATCTGGTTTCGTGTTAGAGGAAGAAGCTAGCACTTGGCTTTATTGTAATCTGTTCACCTTGCACGGCCTCTAATGACAAGGCTTGGAAACTTGCAAAGGGATCAGCCTTTGCAACCTGATGATAGCTGATGGCAGTTCACACAGGGCTTTTTAGCATTTTGGGCACACTGTTAGAGTCTTTTGAAGATATCTCACAAGCCATCTTAAAGAAAGGAGAGTAGAACTAGTTCTGAGTTAACATTCTGAAAGTTTTCCATGCTGGTTTGCAAACTAGGGTCATTAGCCAGCAGCTAACATTGTGTGGAACAGCCAGGAGCAGCTGCACTTTGTTACAGTTGCATTCCCAGTGAAGTGGGACTCAATGCCAGCCAGCCATGGTGGTACATGTTGTTTTGTGTTCTGTCTTCCATGACGGAGTGGATTGTTGGAGCCATTTCTATTGATTCCTTCTAGAGGAATGAGTAGGTTATGGCCAGATCCAAAAGTGACCATACTTCAGCCTCGAATTGTCAAATTTCTCCAGCCCTGGTGGGTGCTTGGGTTCTTCAGGTAGTGGCTCTGAAGAGCTGAGCCTCTCTAGCTGCCATCCACAAAAGCCACTTTGTGCTGCATGGGGGACTGCCCACTTTCCCTGCTTTGAGCTGCCCCCTGCCCTCTCCCACAGCAGTTCTCAGGTGGAAGACTGTGTGCTGGTCCTTCTTCCCCCCCTGCTTGCAGCAAGTGTGGGGCCTGTGCCCTCAAGAGAATAGAAGCTGGTCTGAATGCTTTCCTCATGACAGAGGATGAAACTTGTTTTTACCACACTTACTTCCATCTAAGAAGAGAATAATCTCAGCATCTCCATTTCTGTATCCTCAACCTGCCAGTGTATACCATCAGTAAAAGGTATCAGAAATAAAACCTGGTGGTGGTGGCAGTTATGGAGACCCAGTAACTGAAAGACTAGAGTGAGCAGTTGTGTTTAGTGTTCACCATGATAAAATATACCTGCAAAATTCTTGGACAGCTGTATGGGAAACCAGAGCATTAGGATTTCAGATTTGAAAAATCTGTACGTTTTCCAGTACTGCAAGTGTATATTAGCCTTTTTCTTTTGTGCAGACCCCAGAAACAACATGAAGTAATCTAACCCATTTAAGCTTTAAAACATCTCAGTAAAGTCAAGCTTGTCTGTTGAGTGTTTTTTAAAGAAATGCACAAGACTTAGTTTTCTGCCATTTCTTTTTTTTTCTCAGTACAAGCATCTCAAAGAAGAAGGTGGTCCTCATACTCAGATTGAAGGAAAAGAGACAGATGACTGGCTGTGCATTGATTTTGGTAAATATTTGTGAATCTGAGTAAAAAAATGTTCTGCATGAACATGTCTTTGTTGACAGAACCATCTCACCATGAACCCTGTTGCTGTGGAAAGTTCACAGTACTCTGCTGTTTGGGAATTGCAATTGTTGCTTGAACTTATTGAGATATTAAATGACCTTGGGCACTGGGAAAAAACAGAGAAAAGTATCTACTCTTGAGTGGCTAAAACAGGTCCTAATAAATTGACAGTAACAATAGTGGGGGAAAATAAAGCTACTTCAGGCAGTTTCCTCAGGTTTCTGTAATCTGTTTGGGTAAATGGAGGCTCATTGTGTACTGCCTTACTACTTTTTCACTGTCTAGATCATACCATGATATTGGGTAAAACCTCAGTCCTAAGAAAGTGAGTTCAGTTCTTCATTCTACAAGTATGAAACTCCACACAAATAAAAGAGACTGCATTCTAAAAGCAGTTCTCCTTCACTGCTGTTTCTTGAATCTCACCCCCTGGCTTGGTGTTTTGACCTAAATGATCAAAAGTTCATTCATGGAGGAGTGAGAATCTCTGCAGCCACTGATGTTAAGCCTTGGTTACTTAACTATAGTAATTGTTGGTGGTAATAATTGAAAATCAATTGGAATTTAAGAGCATAACCACAGAGAAGTGGGTTAGACAAACACTGGAATTAATATTCTCTGCTGCTGTTTGCACAGAATTAATGAAACCAGAAAAACTTTACTACTTCAAAGTTTGAACCTATTTCATTGTAAAAACCTCCTGAGAAGTATGAGGAACACACCTAAAAAAATTATTTGGCTTTAGCCGAGTGTTGGCAATACAAGAAAGCTGAAAACCCATCTGTCACCTTGGAGGACTCTTTCAAGTAAAATTCTTTAATCTTTCATCTGTCCCATAGAAGTCATAATTTTTTTCATTTGGAGTCTTGTGATAATGCCTTATTTTAAAGTATTGTGCCTCATATCTTGTTACTGTAGTCTTGGAGTATTTTGAAGAACTGACCAATTCCTAACACTGCTTGAGAACTGGAAGCAGCAGCTTAGGAAGGGACCTTTCTCAGCTGACTTGTATCTAGCCAGAAGGGAGGTGGAAGGCTTGAACTCTGCTCAGCTGAAGGTGTAGTGGTGCTTTACTGTTCCTTTAATTTATTGTGAATTTCTGTTCTCTGCAGGTAACATAGTGGTGCATTTCATGCTGCCAGAGACACGAGAAGTTTATGAATTGGAGAAGCTGTGGACTCTTGGTCCCTACGATGACCAGTTAGCACACATGACTCCACAGTCCCTGCCAAAAGACTTTATAATTGGACTGACTCCTGACAGCAGCGATCATCTTGAGACAAGAACTTAAAGCAGCTACTGCATGGAAAGAGAATCAGTGTGTGCCTGAGTCATACAGTCTTGGGAACTGAGGAGTCAGTACAGTTGATCAGTACAAAACAGTGTTTTATTGGATGTGCCTAGGTAGAGTTCTGGACAAGCTGAAGTGAGCAGAATCATAGAAT
Source organism: Petroica traversi (assembly GCA_025920805.1). Taxonomy (NCBI): domain Eukaryota; kingdom Metazoa; phylum Chordata; class Aves; order Passeriformes; family Petroicidae; genus Petroica; species Petroica traversi. The sequence continues at coordinate 30,467,585 of JAHLSL010000022.1, forward strand.
CATCAAGAGTGGAAAAAAGAGTCCAACTATGAAAGGTCAAAGAAGGAATCCTATCAGAGCTGCCCAGGGGAGCCACTATTAGTGGAGTTTGTAGTGAGAAGAGTGGGGCAAAGACAGCTGCTTAAGCTGAAACTCATGCTCAGCTTCTAAAGTAATTTGTCTTCTAATGTCTTTGTAAGACACCCTGTAGTGGCACTACAAAACAGACTGGAGTGCTGCAAGGAAAAACTGAAATAGTACAGTTGAGATGACGCTTCTTGTGTTAAGCCATTTGCTTCTGGTCACAATAAAGCAAGTCATGGTCTGAAGGGGGGGACAGAAAACAGACTGGTGTTACTGAGAACATAAAAGCCAAGAGCAGCAGTGACAAATAAATGTGCTTTGAGTTATCAGAACAGTAAATCTGTTTTCCAGCCAAGGCAAACCTGGTTTTAATAATAATAAAAAAGCCCCAAACTGAAGTGCTTCAATTACTTGTTTTTGTGTTAAGGCATTCAGTTCAGTCTGTGTGTGCAGTTGGCTCCTCTTCTAGGTTTTTTCTCACCTGCTTTCTGGAAAGAGACACAGACATCACACTAGGGCAGTGAAAATCTTCGACTCTGAAGTGGGAAAAAATAGTGCTATAGTAAGCCCTTGGTCACTGAGCATCACTCGCTGCTGATGGACTGTTCAGCACTTTCTGAAGTCACTGTTCAGTGTGTTCTTAGCATGACTGATGCATGGTCTGATAACCAGTTAGAAGAGCTTCAAGGTGGTAACCGACTTGGCTGTGTAAGACAAGATATTTTTCTGTACTACAGGACAGGAGTTTCATCACTGGATTAGGATCTTTTCCTCCTGGAGAAGTTTGCCATGTATCAGAAAGCAGGAAGAGGAGATGCTGAGGGTAATCGCCTTTTTCTCCCCATAGCCCCACAAATTACTGGAAATCCTGACTGCATGTCTGCCCTGCACAGCAGCAGTTGTTTGTAATGCTCTAAGTGAGCCTGGTTTTTGTGCTTTTAGCTGTGCTGTTCAGGAGGAATTGTGTTTGTTTATCCAAAATCCAAAGAAACCGAAAGCCACATCTCCCTCCATTTCACGTCATGTTTCTAGCTGTGTCTGACCTCTGTTCTTTCAGGAATGACTGCCTCCAAGTTCACCTGCTCTTTAATACAAGGCAGCAGATAGTTCTGCAGTTAAGCAAAGGGTATTTTTTTGTGTAGTTAAACCATGCAGATAAAACATCTTTGCCCACAAAACAAATATTTTGTTGGGAAATATAACTGCAGAAAAAGTTTTGCAAAATGCTTCATGATACTTCTTGGAAGTAATCACATGGGAGAAAGATAACCTTAGTTAACTTTCAGCCTGATGGGTTCTAAATCAGGCATTTCCTCCTAGGAGGGATGTGTAGGAGGAGCTTTGACTCATTCCCTGGAATATTTGCCTTTTACTGCTGCTGTGGTTAACTAATATGTGATGAATAAAGGTAGATTCAGCAAACATTATGCCATTATATGAACCCACATTTAGTAACCAGAACCACAAACAATATCCTGTCTGAAACAGCAGGAATGAAAGGAGTGCCTAGAAAAGAGCAGTAGGAGAGGGAGCAGCTGTGTGAACAGGTTGGGTCTCTTAAAAGTGAAAAGGGTTACTAGTCTGTAAGACAAGACAAAAAAAATGAAAATAACAGGAGACAAAAGCAAGTATAGCTGACTTAACTGCCAAGGCATATTGTGAAAAGGAGTTCTGTGAACATCCACTGGTTGCTGTTAATTATAACTGCCAGCCCAGGGAAAGAACTTGGTTCTCATCCATTTAACAGAAGCATTTCTAATCTCTGCTGAACTGCTGCAGCACCCCAACCATGTTACCTGCCAGCCTTGGTGAGACTATGGCCTGACAGCCCTAGAAGCTGGGATGAAGGAATTAACCCAGCCAGTCTGGATGATCAGTACTGTGCAACACTGAAATCCTTTTGGGAATGATGGCAGTTGGATAGACAGGTGATTTCTGGGTAAAGTAAAAATACCAAACCGCTTGTGCAAGGAGTCTGTAGATTCAGCATTCAGTCCTTCTGGACAGGTATGTGTAGGTTTGGCTCTGTGAAAGAGTTCTTCATGACATGAACAGGAGAAACCACTAAGTGAAACCTTTGTCATCATTTCTCTGATTTCCTGCACTGCCTCTGAGTAACTTCATTTTCAGGCAGTGTTTGTGTCCATCCCTTGAGCCAAGATCCGTTACAGTCCAGCTTGAGTGCTTTCTCAACAGCTTTTCATGTTTGTTTAAGAATCCTACACCCTTGGTACCATATCAAGCCCAGGCTGTCTTGCACAGCACACATGCTCCGTTCAATGGAAACGGATACAAAGAGCGCATGCCTTGGAAATTGCAGCTTAAGAACACAAGCTCTGGAAGGTTAGAAGCAAATAAAAATGTAATGATTAAGCAAATGCTTAAAACAGTTGGGGGTTGAGCTGTCACAAATGCACCAGCAGTACAGAGCAAGGCTTGACTTTTTATGTTGCTCAAATGGCGGGGTGCTTGTTCTGAGAAGAAAGCTCAATATTGACATGGAGAAATGAACTTTGGCTGCTCTGTGAAATGAGATACTCTATGCAGTGCCTTCTACAGACAATATCTTCAATTCCCTCTTTCTGCTGGTTGGTCCTAGGAAATGAGCTGTAAAGACAAGTAGGCTGCACTAGTTTAGATAACAAGTTGGATTTTCCAGTTCTCTTTGTAAAGATATAGAATTGTGCAATTCATGATGCTCCTTCATTTCCCAACCCCTCCCTCTCACATGAAAGCATTCATTTAAACTTCTGGTCTAATTTCTGCTCCAAAAAATGTCAGCAAGGTGATGTGATACCACCTCACTTTCAAGTGATGTGTTTGGGTGGTCATGCTTGGGGTGAGAGGTTGCCAGCACATTTGTTTGCCAGTGTGACTGGTTCTGACTGTCCAAGCTTCTAAGGCCACATTCATGACAAAGCTTCATCACTCCAAGGCCACCACCGTAAAGACCGGATAAAAAACTGCTTCCCCTCTCCCCCCACCCCCAAAAAAAGGAAAATTACTGCATTTCTGATTTCCTTCATGTTTGTCCTTCCACAGAAAATCAGCCTAAGTGAATGGTGCAAGGCAAACCATGAACCATAGGTTGTCCTACAGCCTGTCTGGCATTGTTAGATGGGAGGGAGGAGATTAATTACAAGCCGCAGAAGTCACTGCTTGCTTTGGGAAGTGCAGCCATCATAACCTGGCTGTCCTAGCAGCTGTGGAATACCTGTATTATTAAGGAGGTTACCATTCCTCCTTACCCAGTTATTATGGACAAAAACACAGCTTGATCAAAGCACTGCAAATAATCAGGAAGGTCTATGCCTCATTAATTTAAAAAAACACCACACAACTTTTTCTGATGATAGGAGTTAAACTCTTTATTCCATTCAGAGGCATCTGGCAAGTAGAGCTGCATTGGGGGGCACATTACAGATGAAAAATGATCCATACTTTCTGGATATTGAAATCATTTACAGTATTTACTTTCTAGCTATTCCCAAATACTCCAAATTACCAAGTCTCAATTGAGAAGAAAAAACATGAGATACCATATTAAGTCTAGAAATTTAAGAGAGATGACAGTATTTAAATCAGCAGATGTAAATGCAGCGCCTATCTGTAAAGTAATTTTAATGGAAAATAATGAAGTCAAATCCTCCTCAAATGTTAAGAAAGGAACGTCCGACTGACTTAAGCCTCAACAAAAATTAAAATGCTATGTACTTTTCATACTTCAGTAATTTTAAATTCATTGTAAGAAAAAAAATTATCCTAAAGGCTAGATGAAGGTCACTGTCAAAAAAGGAAAAGAAACTCATTTTTCTTTGCTAAAACTACAACATAAGTTTGTGGTTTTTAAACCAATTAGTAAAGAAGAGATGCAGGAAAAACACTTCAGACCATTTTCAAAATTATCTAATCTGTACAACAATGATCTTTGGGAAAATTATCTAGTCTATGTAGTAATGCCTCTATTTCAACATGAACCTAAGAGGTAGATAACAAAATGATGAAACAAATGTTTTTGCTCGCTGTGCCCCTCAAATCAGTGCAGCATGGTGATTCTGATCATCTCATGCACAAAAAAACATCACAAAAAAAAGGTTCAGAGGTAATAGCATGGCTCTGTCGACCACACACACACAGGCGCGCACGCGCACACACACACACACAGCAGTCTTTATGCACCATGTGTTGCCACATTTTTTTTTTCTTAAACTGAGGTAGACTGAAGTTTATTGTAGAAACTTGAATGTGTCACTATTACCACAATCATCATTCAAATTACATTTGGAAATTAAAAAATTTGGTAACTTTCCTGTTATCCCTGCCTTTTGACATTTTTTTGTTCTCCTCTAATGGTTGGTTGCAGAACGTGCATAAATCCTGCTGCATCTATTATAAGCCAGGCTAGAGAGGTTGTTGTTTTGTTTGTTTTTTTTTTTTCTTGTAATCGTTTTCAAAACCTTCAAAGTGGCTTAGTGTGGCCCATAACAGCGGCTGGATATGTAAACTTAGCCTTTCATTATCTTTCAATGTGATCAAACACTGTTTGACCTTCCCCCATCGTGGTAACTGAAAGCAGTATGATGTGATCTGCAGACAGCAGAGACCCCCCCGGCCTCAAAAATGCTCCAGCAGATCAAGTGTTCTATCAAACTGAAGATGAAGCTTGCTCTTTGAACAAAATGGCAAAGTCCAAATGGGCTGCAAATGGTTAAATGTAGCATTATTAGGTAGTGATGGTCAAAGGCACAAAGGGTTCATGCATTCAATCAAGTAGCACAAAAAAAAAAATTCAGCCTCTTGCAGCCTTCTAAATTTTTCCCCCAACCCCAGCCTCTTGCCATCACTTCCTTGTCCTGTTCCCAAAAAAGTACCGTCACAAACTTTTTCATCCCATCTTAAAAGAAAACTAAACGGCATTGCTGCTATCAGAATGTTGGCATCATTCACTATCTTTTGAACATTCACTGAATTTTTTTTTTTAAACAAATGATGGTGTTGAAGCCCTCAGGAAATCTGAGGCTGTGTTTTTTTTTACCCACCTTACTCCCATCAGCCAGCAGCTAGAAGTGCTCTACTATATTTTTCCCCGATAAGTCTGTAGTACTCCTGGCTGGTGGCTGATCAAATTTTAATTTTTTTTAAAAAAATAAAATGCTCAAGAACTATTAGCTTTATAAAGTATACAAAATACCAAAAAAAAGCAAAAAAGGAACAATTTCTCATTGAGGTACTAAATGCCTGAGGTAGTTTAGTAAAATGCATATTTATCTTTTTATGCCCTGGCCAACACCATTCAACACTTCCCTTAGGTTATTCATGGCAGTGTTATGTAAAAATGCAACCAAATTCATTTTAAAAAATGCCACTTGTTTCAACATTGGGACTAACACTTAAACTCTTGTCAATACCCTTGCTCTAACCCTAGCCCACCCGCAATCCCACCCTCCAAATGTGTTTCTTCTTTTACAACTGGACCTATAAGAGCAATGCCTTTTCTTTTTTTTGTTGTTTTTTTCTTTTCTTTTTTTTTTTAACCAGTGAACTCAGAAGAGAAAGCTTCATTAAACCAAGTTCTAAAGTTGTTGGGGAATAATAAGAACAATAAAAAAGACTAACGAGTTTATGTTAAATTGTGAGAATAGAACAAAAGGGAAGTGAAGGGGTCCTTATTTTAAAGCTGGGTTTCAAAAGTTTGAGAGAGCCTAAAGAATACATTCTCAGAGACAGCGTTCAACGGTTGCCTGGTCCTCGAACAGGTGATTGGCTTGGTGGATCTTCTGCATAAATCTTCAACAGGTGCTCACCACCCGTCTCTCTGTCGCACAGTCTGTCTTTGGTCTGGCATCTGTCTCTGATGGGCCATTTCCTAAACCTTTATTTTCGTCTTGGCTGAGGCTGTCCGCTTTGCAATGTTTTTTGCTGTTGCTGCTGCCTTCTTACCTGAGCCAGTATTTCCTGAATTTTTCTCTGAGCAAGCTGAAGGACAAAAAGAAGAAGAAACAACCCATCATGATGCCATGCTGCACTGACTGCTGTTTGCAACCAACAAGAGATGCTACTGGGATTAAGAAATTCTGGAATGACTAAATTCCTAAGATTACTTGTTAATTAAAATACACTTGATGTATTTTAATCATGATGTACAACCTAAATTTTAATTTTTCTTCTCTTTTCCACCTACTGCTTGCATGGTCAGTTTACTCATCTGTAACACAGAAAGCATGAGAATAGAAAGAGGACTACCAATGTTGAGATTCTTGAAGCTACAGCCTTCATTTTACTCCTCTGGAAATACTAATGTTTTATAAGAACCACTGTTTTAATAAAGAGCATATAAATTTTTTATACACTGGGGTATCCAGAACATCAGACTTACAGGACTTCCCAGCCTTCCCATCTCCTTTCTGAACTAATGAGTCTGAGTTAAGCGAAGGAAGGAATCTTGTGAGTCTTTTCTTTATGATGTTTAAACAAGAGATTAGGCAATGTGGATGAGTTACATATCTGGGTGTATTCTTCCCAGATACTGTGGTATGGCTTGTGTCTCTATTCCTTCTGAATTTCAACCTACAACTTGGGCTTTCTACTGCTTTGAAAGTTTTAGCATTGCCAGAGCCTGCATAAATTGACAGAAGAATTTAAGGAGACTGTTTTGCATATGTAAACGTGCAGCATTGTTATAAATCTCTCTCACAGGCATGAAGAAAGTTTGTTGCAGCAAGACAACCAGAGGAGCCTGGCAAGCAGTGCTTCCTGTATCCTGAGCAAAGTCTTCCATCCCTTGGCTCCTGCACATGGCTATAAAGGAAAGACAATGGAAACATGAAGGCAACACAGAAAATCACTGCACTCCTCCTACCTGGCATGCATAGAAGTGACCAGTTATTTTCACAACCACCTGATCATTCTCATCAGGTGTCTGGTCACGAGGGACTACAACTTCTGCACTTGTCAAGTTTTGAAGCTCATTTACCTATAAACAGATAGTAGAAGTCAGAAAACTGCAACAAATGTTATACAACCACCAAGTCTCAAAGACAACGACCACTGAAACATCACACTCTAAGCTACATTTTTTAAAACCCCTCACTAACAGAAAGCATCTTTATGCAGCGATGTGCACTCTGCAAGATGAGACTCTTGTGTCTCTTAACATAAATTAGCACCAAATCCTCTGGGTTTGTAGAAGTGTTTTAAAGACTAAATACAACACACAGAAGGTGTTAAATACATGACATAAAACCAGCAAATAGATGCCACAGTATTTACAGTTGAGTTTAAAAGTGTAAGGTCAGAAAAATCATATAATATCAGGAAGAAAAATGCAAGAGTACTTATACACTTTTCCTTTAAAAACTGCCACAAGATGGAGAACTTCAGACTAAACAATGAGAAGTTCTGTTTGTTCAAATTATTTTCAGCAGCCTGTCCCACTTCCAAAGTGTTAGGTAAAAGTTAGAGTCTCTCTTTTACATAAATTTTACTTCAGAAATGGTTATAACTATGTAATTAATGTTTTAGAGGAACAGGTTCTCAGACATGTTTGTCCTTAAATCTCTTAACTGCAGGTAATGGAAGAGGCCACATTTTCTCCTGACACTTAACCTAAAGACCCTGAAGCACTCTGGATGGACACCCAAGACTGAACCATGTCTTTGCAAATAGCATCTACCTCCTGACTTAATAGCATATGAAAATACCTGAGCACCAGCACCATCTCAGTGATGTTATTTTATACAACAAACTGAGCCTAAGAAATGCTGCCAATTTCACTGAAACAAAGATAGATACTCTTTTTTTGTAATACTAAGGTTTGAACATGTCTAAATTCCTACCACTTATTTAGAAATAAATCATTCTAAGATTGGCTTCAATTCCACAGTAGAAGAAAGGGGAACTTAACAGGTACATCTAAGAAAATAGCTCCTACTTTAATGTAACATCAAAGAATTAGTTTAGCTAAAAGTTTCAGCTTTATGTATATGTACACACTAAAATATGAAATATAACTAAGCAACACTAGGGGTTTTATTTCAGCTACTTACTGTTTTGCCTCCTTTACCAATAACTCTACCAGCAGCATAGGATGGCACTTTTATATGAGCCTCAAGTTTCACTTCTTCTTTAGGTCCAAAGAAATTTTCTTCTTTAAGTTTTCCATAGATTCTCCCTTGAGCCTGCAAAATTGCTTTCAGTTAGAGAATGTTCTTCTTGGAATCTAATTAACATCAAGAAATTCTACAGAAAGGAGAATTCTTAGTGCACAATCCTGAAAAAGTGTTTTCCCTAATAAATACACTTTTTCTAAAATAAGCCTTCATATCAAACTAGGAAGTACCACTGTCCAACTTCAAAGATTGCTTGACAAACCAGGGAACCACACAGCAATTTAACAGAGATCATTATTATTCTGCTTTTCAGTAGAAATATTGCTTTTAAAAGAAACTATTGCATTTCTGTAGAGGTAAAGAGTGGTGGAGAGAAGAACTGTCAGGCTGAAGTTTTTTATTGTGCCCAGAAGCACAAAATACAATCGATTCAGAAACCCATTCTTTAAAGGATGCTAAACTGAAAAAGCCACAACACCCCCAACAAGTCATGAGATAAAGACTCCAACTGGAAAAAAAAAGCTTGCTTTTACAATCCATTACAACATATTGTTTAAAAAAAATAAATTTGCACTTGCTCAATTTTCCAAAGTAAAGAATCAAATCACCCAGATCTAAATAGTACCATGGGAACAGTATTATTCCAACCAGCACACAGTTGCTTTTTCTGGGAAACACACAAGAAAATGTCCACTGAGAGTAAGGTTGTGAATTTGCTGATTTTTAAACATGCTTATTTCCCTATTCACAGCCATTTATCAGTGAACTCCTGTGAAATAGTAACCAGATCTTCTACTCTGTCGCTCCTAGTTGCTTCAAAAGAATATACGTTACTGCCCAATTATAAAGAAAGATAGGGTGTGGAGTTCTTTAAAAAAGTATTGTAGATGGTCTCCAACATCTCCAATCTTTCAGTTCCTGAAAAGGTCCTTAGGAAAGGAAACAACCTGATTGGGCTGCAAGCTCCTTCACATAGAATGGTGGTAGAAACACATTGTCTACACTAGAATCTACTTCACTTCCATATATCCCAGATCCAAGGCAATACAGTCATGCAAGAATAGTGTTGTCCCAGGGATGCCTGAACTCTGGGGAGCACTGCAGCAAAGGCTCTGAACAGTGGCTTGTTCCCTTCCCATTGCCCTGCTACCAACTTGCCCTGCACACCGCAACATCCTCAGGCTGCAGCAGCTGGGGGAGAAAAGGATGCAGCCACTGTGGTACTGGAGTCTCAAATCATAGACAGCAGAGCACAACAAAGTAAGGAAAAGATGCCAAAGTCACAGGCTCGGGGATAACACTGCCTCTCCAGGAGCTCATTACTCATCTGAGCAGCACCTATTCCCTCTTGAAGTTGTTGAGCACCTGTTTGCATTCTTGATGCCCTAGCAGCCACTGTCCCAAGAGCAGAGACCCTTCCTAATCAGTTTCAGTTTCCTAATCAACACTAACCAAATGTTGACCTGGCTGTAAGGCCGGCTTCAGGTTCACAGAGGTGACAAAAGGAAGGACTGAGCTCTGCCTCTGCCCATCCCAGTTAAGAGGGCATTGCTCACAGAGCAGCTAAAGGACTACAAGGTCTGGAGCTGCATGAAGCCCCCAAGGGATAATTCCTTTCCTTCATAAGACCAGGATACTCAGGATCATTGACTGTGGTACTGCATTGACACGCCTGTGCAAGCAGAGCCCAAGTATAAAGTAGTGACTGATTGATGTGGTGTTAACCTAACTATGTATGGGGTGCAGAAAAGGGACACTTCTCTCCTTGCATGATCCAGGTTGGAGAGAAGAGCTGCCAAAAGAACTGTGAGACTCCCAGTTTATCTTGGGAAGAAAAGCTGAGGACAAGCCTTTGCCTGCATGACAAGTCAGGGTAAGGGATGCCCAAATTTCCTTTGGCATGCTAGTCCTTGAGGGTAAGTCCACTGATATCTGATGAGGAGAAAGAGTAGCCAGTATCTGACATTGTGCTGACTCCAGACTATAAGAATGACCAATGTGTGAAACATCCCATGTGGCCAAGTCCACGTGCACACAGAAAATGTCAATGAGACAGAGCTTCAGAGTTATGCTTTGCCTTCAATAGCATCTCAAATGCATATGGTAACTGAGCAGCAATCCCAAATACATTTAGTTTTATTACTGCTGCAAAACACCTTCCCTGATAATTTTCCAAAAATTCTAAAGGTATTAATGAAATTGACACCCCTGAAGTTTGTGCACCTCCTTCTTGCAAAGATGTCCTGAAGCAAAAATACAAACTCAAAAATGAGAACAGGCAAGAAAATGATGCCAGGATAATAAACTCTCAAGTGACTTTCTACCTGCTCCAGGCCTCATCTGTGATGATGCCAAGCTGCTGCACTGAGCTGCCTGCATCACTCCTAGCATGGTCAACTCCTTTTGGGGTAACTAGATTTATGCCTTGACATTTAGGCAGAAGGTCAGTCTGGAACTTAATTTGAACAGAGATGGGATAATCAGGTTGAGCATCTCCTTGTAGTTGTGGTGGGAATACAATTAGAAATCTTGCATTTATCTGTAGAGCCACCCAAAAAGCATTTTCCATTTGGCACAAAACAGCAACATGGGAAGACTCAATTTCATCTTGTCAGTTTGTTATTTCAATTAAGCACACAAAACTGTTGCACATATTAAGACAGATTAAAAGATTCAACTCAAAGTTGCTTGTAGGTAGAAGAGACATTTGGGAATGTAATGTGGCCATATTTTTATGCTAGACTTGATTCTTACTCACATGAAACACTCACCATTTTTCAGGTGACCAGAATGTGGCCTCTGATTGTACTGTATAACTCATATTCCTGTGAGACACCTCTCAGCAAAAGGAAAGCAAAACCCAAGTGTTTACTAAAATTCTGAATAAAGTGTGCTTGAATTTTTTTTTTCAATATTGTCCCTTAGGATCCCAAAGCCACTACATAATGACAAGTTTTTGTATGTTGTACCTTGAACTGAGCTTCTGGAGGTCCAGTGATGATAACCATTCTCAGCTTAGCATCTGGTCCTTCAGCAGGGGCAATCTGGAATGGATAAACATAGCTATTGGTAGATGCCTTTTGAAGGAATAGTTTAAAGCCACCTCCTCCCCATTTCAGTCTCACATTCTGTTCAGGAGTGAAAAATTATTCGTTAAAGCAGCAGCATCACACTTCAGTCATGACGGGTTTGTTCTCCTTAAAGTGCATTAATTAGCTGTAATGAAACATGGAGAAACTGGCTAAACCACCATGAGCAAATTTACTTCTGAAAATTAAAGACACAGCTACTCGTGCACGCATGGCAGAATCCCACATGGCATTTTCATGTGGCTCTGAGTGATGTAAGACATGTAGCCTTCAAAAAGACAAATCTGGTTAATAAACTGAGATTCTCATCCCTGCCCACTGGCTTCAATAGTCCTTCTAACAAGTTTTGCTCATTAGCAAAAGCTTGCATCCATTCCCCTGAGAGCAGAAGATCACTTAACTGTTGTAACTAATCGGATCCAAAACATTCCTCTATACTGGACAATGTGTGACCCAAATAAAAATTAAGCTCCACCAGAGCTGAGACAGAGACGCCTGTAGGGTCTTCAGCAGTTCATGTCACCACAACAGTAAGATTTCTGTGGGTGTTGTTCTCAGACTCCAATGGCATTGAATAATTCAAACTAGCCTCTGACATCCCGAATGAATCTTTTGTTTATCACAACTGACATTTCCATTGTTGCATCTAGTATTACATAGCTGCTGTTGAATGAGCAATATATTAAACACTACAGAATTTCATCTCAGCTGTTGGCATAGGGATGTTATTCGTATTTAACAGCTGTAGTTTATTTCAGACAAATTACCAGTCACCAGGCATCGTTTTCACTAAAGAATTTTGCTAAGGAAAGTTTATGACATTATTCATATTGTACCCTAAGACGGAGAAGGCATTACATACTGGTTATCTGGTTTGCATCTATTTTTCATTATTTATGAATTCCAATTGGATATATCTAAAAATACACATTAATTTCACAGCAGTACATTTATATGACATGACGTTGTGGTAAGAACAAGAACAGACTAAATCCATTCATTCTTTGCAACAAGTATTTCACAGGAGCAAAATTTCAGGCAGAGGCAGCTGATTTAACAGAGTTCAGCCTAACAATTGTCATTTGTGTAAAGTAGACAGTGTAGTTTCTCTCTCAGTCACCTCTTGTCTTCTTAAGGAACACCAGCACCTTCATTAAAATTTTAGGAAGAATATTTTCCACCAAGCCTTCATTACATTTTATATGTGTCTAAATGTCTGGGACATATCTTGCTTTGATTTTTATCTCAGAATATCCTGTCTCAGAAGCTGGGGTAAAACATGGCTGAGGGCTGCAAAAGAAATATATACCAACTAACATTTCAATGTCTGAAGGAGTAACCTAAGAGCATTCTGTGTTAATTTTGTCTGCCTGCCCTCGGAAAAAGCAGTTAGATACATACAAATAGTACACAAGTGGTGAATTTAACTTCTGGGATTAAACAACTTTTCCTAACCAGAAAAAAACATCTTCTATATGCCAAGCCACAATCTGGAGACTTCATACACCCAAACCCCATAAGGTTCATCTTTCCGCAGGAAGGGCTGCTCTGGAAAGAACCTATAATCAAGGAGATGACAATGGTTCACTACAGGTCCCAGCAGTGTAGCACAGGGCAACAGGAAACTGAAATCTCTGCCTGGCTCTTTTACTGAGTAATTCAGTCTGCTGGAGTCCCACACTGAGCCTGCACTGCCGAGCAGTGACTCCAGCACTGAGACACAACCTGAGCTCAGCAAGAGCCACGGGCACCTCTGAGATGAGAGCCTGAACACTCAGCCTTGTACAGAAGCCCAGTGCATCTGCAGTTCAGTCTTACGTCACAGCTGACGAGTTTCACCAGATCTACAAATCTCAGCATGAGCACAGAAAAGATGCAGGAGGATGTAAAAGGTTTTCAGCTGTAACAAGCGACAGCACAACTCAAAACAAGCATCATGCACAGACTTACTTCCTCCACAAAGTATGGTTACTGCAGTTTGGCACATTAAAAGTTACTCAGGCAGCACTCACTCCAACTCTTAACTAAAAGCACTGATACATTGATTTATTATTTCACTCCAGAATTGTGACAGAGGGCAAGTGGTCAACATAAGGGAAGTGTACAAGTTGTGAATAATTTATGCGTTGCCATATTTAAGACTTTCACACAGAAGCAAGCCTGATGCTCCACATTGTTCTACCAGATTACAGGTGAAGCTGCATTATTTTACTAGATAAGTACACATGCAGCTTCCCAATTTAGCAAGCATACCTCATATCTGTGCACTTCTGTTAAGATTGAATCTTATATTCACAAAAAGTTTCTTTACTTTATTCCTACTGGAGGAACAAAAGACCTGAGCTTGAGAAAACTTATCTGAATTTAAATTAATACAGAAATGTTAAATGCATGGGGTAGAGGGGTGCCAGCCAGCAGAGGAAGCCTGAGGCCACTGTTAGCCAGATGCATGAGAAACACTGGAAACTCCCTTTCCACTAAACTGTCTTCCAAGGACCAACTGAAGAACTAGTTTGGACGGGTTCTTGGAGGTCCAGGTTGTTTCACATTTCTCTCTCCACCTAGCAGTACCTTCATACACTGCTTAAACTTAAGATACAAGCTGCAGGAATGGAGAGGGGAAGAAGAAATACTGTGATACACATCACAGCCCCATGCAAGACAGATTTGATACAGAAATATTGGCACCTCTCACTTTCTTCTGTTTCATTTTCCCTCTAAAAACATGGTTATTAGTGCTCAATTAATATAAATGATCTGGGCAGTATAACTACCTATCATTCTGCTCAGAAAAGGATGGAGTTGGGCAGTGTGTCATTGCTTGACTGGCCTGTAAATGGATCAGCACTAGGCAAACCACACACAAGACTCAATTCACAGGGTTCCCCAGTTATTTTGCTCTGCATACTTTGATGAACACCTTCCAAGCCAAGCTCAGCTTCACCAAGCTCAACTCAGCATAGGCAGCTCCTGCCCTGTGCCCCAGACTTTTATCAGATCCCTGGCCATAGCACTCACTAAACACATCACCCCTCTGACACAAAAATAAAGAGGGCTGAGAAGAAAACATTTGTTTTATCTGTACAGTAAAATGTCCATCTAACAGCATACGAAAGCTTTAAATGCACTGTTCTTCAAACTTGTCTTTTTTTTTTTTCAAACCTAGCTTAAATCATTACCTTTACAGCATAAAACAGCAGAAATATTATTTGTAAGAAGAAAGTGCTCAAGCATCTAGAGAAGATACTTGTGGCTACAAGAGCATTAGTGGTCAAAAGCCAAGGCCTTCCTACAATTGCAACTGGTACTAGCCCTTGTACAGAGCCAAGAAAGATTCCACCAAATTGACTAAAAGTCAAGCTTCTATTAAAGGTCAGCCTCTGCAAACCTTCTTGTTCTTAGCTACACAGAGATGGTCAACACACAAACAGCTGGATGTTACACCTGATAACAAGGCAAACATGCTGTTTAAGAACTGACTGGCCCCAGAAACTTGGAGCAGCACACGGGTGAAGTTACAACACCAACAATTCAGTATGGAGCCATTTGAGCTTGACAGCCAAGACTAATCCATCTGGAAGAGAGCAAGGACAGCCACGAGAGTAGGAAACTTCAGCTGTGCTGCTGTGTTTAGAAGGGGAATTTACCCCACCAATTTTCACTTTACCTAAAGCAAGGAGAAAGCCTTTAAGCACTGCATCATTAAGGCACAAGTCTGTTTCTAAGACCACCAAAGAAGTTCTCTTTGCAGCTTATATTTCACACCTCAGGAGACGTTTGAAAACATGCTTCTAATTATCTTGTCTCAAGGAAGATTAAAAGATGATTTATAAACAAATGTACCATTTATCACATCACATTCTAAGCATGGAGTGGAGGAGGAGGATGTTCACGAAAGCACGGCTTGTGCAAACTTGCTGAAAGTGTCACGTAGAATAGGCAGAAAGTTATAGTTGGTGTAATAATACCTTAATAGATGCGCCTGCAAAACGAGAAAGTTGTTTGATGTGCTGTCCCTGCTTGCCAATAATAGCTCCAACTGCCAAGGCTGGGATGAACAGATGAACAGTTTCAGACTCGGGCTGTTGCTGTGGGGAAGAAGGAAAAATGCAGTGAATGTTTTTGAACATTATGAATCAGACTGACAGGAAAATGGGTACGGAACAGGCATGCATGGAAATGAGGGGGAAATCTTATTTCCCCCTGTGATGTCTGAGTATTAAGGGTCTGGCTTTTTTCTGGGAGTCACAAAATCCACGGAACATGAAAACCAGTTTGAGCCAAAAGAGGATTCTTTCATCTTGTATAAAATACTTACAATTTTAATGCTTAGAGCTTTAAAAAACAATTGCGGTGTTGCTTCTTTGTGAGGCTTTCACTCTTACCTGTCGCTGTCTGGATTCTCTTCCACATGCAAGACCCTGCAGGTGAGGCTACTACAAGCAGAGGAGCTACAGCCTGAGCAGGCAAACTCTTTCTAGTTTCCTAGTTATATTTTTAATTTTAGATTGTGCTGAGAGCAGTACAAAAAGCCTCAGTTACATATACGCTACAATTTCCTTTGTGTGGGAGTGATCTGGAATGATAGCCAGCTTGAAATCTGCCAGTGATTCCTCCTGTGTAACATTATGCAACAGTTGGAGCCCTGGCAGCAGTCCTGACACAGGCTAGTAAATTAAACACCCTGTTTCTTAAAAGTGAGAGGACGCCAGCATTGCACCCACTGGGAATCAGGCATCACTGCATCTTCCTATTGCTTTCAAGCAGAAACCCCAGCAGGACAGCATGACACAACACTCGAGATCCTCTCTACGTGCTGCTAGCAGTGATCAAACTGCAGGGCTGCACATGCCACAGTGAGCCACAGCCATGTCACCAGCCCCAGAAGAGACTGTCTCAGATGAACAGAGCACCATGGAGCACACACTACGTTACTGTATCATTGATCCAGCCACTTCCATCAGGGTTACCCCTAAACAGCATTGCACACAAGCCTTTCTTTGAACTATGAGGTGTTTAAGACACCTCTCCTCCTAAAGTTTTCTTCCTCTGCATAGCCCTCTCATGTATTTTCATTATTCGTTTGGCTCATCCTCAATAAGACAAAGCCAACAAGTCCTTTTTGTGGTGAGGTCTTCTGAGACATCACAGACATCCTATCCTTGTTTTCTCAGTACCCACCACACAGACCAGCACTGAGCAGCAGCAGCAGCAGAGCACGTGGGACCAACCCTGCTCGTTTTGCTCTGCTCAGCTGTATATTTTGATTGGGATACAGACTTAAATACAGAAGTTCACCAAAACAGCTTTTTCTGAGATATTTTCAGAAAACCCCTCACACTGCTATATGCAACACAAAGCAAAAAGCAGATGCAATCCTAAAAACACCATCCGCACTTATTTTTAAATTTCAGTAACTTCTTTCAAGGTTAATACTTTCAAGGTTAAGGCAAAGTTCCACTGCATTAAGCATAAACAAATCAGAACAAAATGCTGGTTTCCAAGTTTTACCACCTCATTTTCGGTAAACACAAGTCAACTGTAACCTCAGGGGATACAAATTCCAGGCACAGCTCCATGTACCAGGTGAAAAAAACCCAAAATAGGATATTGGGAACAGAAACACTTCAGGCAATTGCAACAGTTGTACAGTTTACCCTGTGTTTCCATTCATACAAGGCATTAGGATTCAAAAGCATTTCATGGCTTAAGTCCATGTGGACGTAGCCATCCACACCCAGCCTCCCCACTGCCTTGTATGCTTTGAGGCCAGCAGGTTTGCAGATCCAGCTGATTTTTAAGGCAGGCAGTGAGTCCCTAACCCAAATGGCCAGAGCAACACACAAATGGCAGTCTGTGACCAAGGGAGAAAGTAACAATACTTAGAGACTGGGTAAAGGTGGGAGCACCCCTTTTAATCTGGCTACAGATTGGTTTAAAGTGACCTCAAAACTACGCCCTAAAACTACATATATGTAATGAAAGATAGCAGTCACTTCAGTATATATGCTAAACCACTTTCCAGAGGATTACTCATATTCTCCTCCTATTATTACAAACATCCTGAGTGTTGTCATAATAAGTCCTTTTACATGTTCACTGGGAATCCAGCAAGATTTCCAGTAATTTGGAAATGCTACTGTAGGTACTCACTTGATCTTGGCACTTCAAAGAACTGTTTCTAAACAGTTACAAGTTCACAAAGCATTTGGGTTTTTTCAGTTTTATTGCAAGGACCCATTGCACTGGGTGTAGAGGTAACCCTTCATTCCAATCCTGACAGCCTAACCACCCCCTTACTTGCTCCTCTTCTTGGTCCCTACATTCAGTTGTCCACACATGCTCCAGCTCCTGCAAAAGTCCACTGCTGAAGTTTTCCCTTTCACATGGTTCTCCAATCAGCCTCTTCCAGCTAATTGGTACAACACTGCTGCAAATCAAACATGTTACTTGACTTGTTTTCAAGAATTTACACAGCTTCTACCTAAACCCACCTCCAGACACATTGCTGTACCATAGAAACAAATCAAACTTCATTATTTTTGTTTGCATATATTTCCTGCCTTCCCTCTGTTGCCCATCTGCCTGCTGAGCCGTTTCCCCCTCTTCTTCCCAAAGCTTGATTTCAAGCCACTTTCTTGGCTGGATTCAATTCACCACTGAAATTCCTTTTGGCTGCCTCATCCTTAAACATGAAACATGGGCAGCGAAGGCAATGGAAGACCGAAAATGTACATTTACCTTTCTAACTAAGTCTTTCTAAGTCAGGTCACTGTAGCACCTTCCTCCTATCCCTCCTCATACTTTTGACTTTTTGATACATTTTGACTTCTTTATTCCTAAAGGACTTTTTAAAAATTATTTTTTAAGTGAGTGACTGAGGATTCTTAACAATAAACATACATTTTAGTGTAGTAGTGATACATGTTTTTTAAGGAACAGTGGAGAATCCATCAAGATTTAAGCGTTCATATATTGGAATTTTTAAAATTCTTGTCTGGAATAGTACATTGACATATATATATAACCAAATTCAACTCCATTATAACACCACACAGGATTTAGAGAAATTATGTTAGGCACACTGACTTTTAACCACTCAAAAACCATACTGATCTTTCTTTTTTTCTTCAGGCAGAAATCAAGTCTAACTAAGGCTTTTGACAGTATCACAACAGCAAGTTCAAATTACTATCTGTCCATCTCCTTACCCACAATAATTTTTAAACCCTTTTGTATTTACTGGAAACCTATCCTGCAAAAGAAACATATCAAAACATAATGCAATGACTACACCACCCATCAACCTTACAGATGCTTCTAGGGATCTCAGGATGGAAAAAAATCAGCTGTAATTTAATCTTACCCATGCCATGCCACCTAAGTCACAGAGCTTTCCAGGAACTCTTAGTTATATCAGAAATAGATTCCTAGATCTTACACATATGTTAGAAGCACTAAATTTAGGGAACTAATTTCCCACTCTGTGAAATCTGAGCTTCAACGTTCACTCCCTAAAAGTCGAGTTTGCTTAAACATATACTTACAATTCAAAAGCCAAAATACGTATGTGAATATATTTTTGACAAGAGTAAGGTCTCCTGGACAATTATCTCCTCTTCCCCATTCAGTTTATTTTTTTCCCCAAGTAGGAAAATACTTTATTCAAAGTCAACCCAGCCCTGGGAACTCACAAGAACACGGAAAGAAAATCTTGTAAAGTAGCAGCCTAGGCTCACCAAGATGTAAAATCCACAGAACTACCCTAATTTCCAAGAAACCATCTCCAGTATCTGTGATGTATCCCACCTCTTCTACCCTAGCAATATTTGCAGTATGGGCTCATAGCCAGTCTGCCCTAAAAACAGAAGTTTGTCTTGTGTAGCTGTGGCACACATACCACTGAGACATTCACTTACATGGAGAATCTTTGGTGATTTGGGATTCTGTGGTTTTTTCAGGGGTTTTGTGTTTTAGGAAAAGAGCTCTAGAAACCAAGATTGCTTAGATATAAGAAACAGATTCTTCAAAAGCATGGTGAACAGAAACAATTAATTCAGTTCATAAACAGCTGAAAATACTTGCTTTGTTTCTGCAAAAATCAGTCTGCTTTAGTCACAAAACAGGGTTGATAAGGAATTTTTGTCTATATCCAGCACATTTAACTAATGAAAAAAAATTTAAATGCTGGTTTTGTTCATTAATTGGATTCCAATTTCCATCCAAATGTTGCCTGATGAAAATCAGAAGTTAAAATTAATCAAGCAAATAAGAAAAGCACAATTCATTATTTTTAACAGAAAATGGAAAAAATACATTACCCAAAGCAAATGGCAAACTGCATACTTGTATAAATAGAAAGATATATCCACTGTTAGTACAGACCACTCTAAGGCTTTCAGAAAGGTAACTAAAGTACACATGTAAAATTTGAAAAGTCAACTTAAATCAGATCTCCTGCTTGCTCATTTAAATTATGATTGAAAATGGTGATCTAACACTGATGGAAATTAATCTACCCCACTGGATGACACTAAGCAACTGCTGCAGCACACTATTAGCTCTGACTTTTTACACTAATGCAACTCTTTCCTGGAGTAGCTTGGATACACCTCCTTCCATACCTCCTGCAAGTTCCTGAGCCCCAGCCATTTGTCCCTAGCCCAACAGTTCATACCAATTATTTATTTTCTTTTTTAGGTATTTCTCTCCATCGAAGACATAGACTCACTTGTTTGTAAATCCTGCAACCCATGGCTGCTTCTCCATTAAACTGGGCTCACCTGGAACCCCTGCACTGCAGGTAGCATCAGGATTATCCCCTACTCTCCAGCCAGACCCTGCAGCCCTACGGGAGATTTTCCCTTCTGCTGCCAACCCAACCACATTAACTCTTAGGAAAGTGGCTTAGCACAGTCATAATTTCTTGGTTTCTAGAGCCTCAGCAGCAGGCAGATTCTCCTCCTCCTTGAGATATTGCCACTTGTCCTTCAACATGAGGGCTTCTACTCCATACCAGAGTTGGAAGCTGAAGACTCCCAGCCAAGAAAATTTGCAGATTCACTCTTCTTTGTGCAATTCTTACTTGCAGGGTTAGAAAGATTTGTAGAGACCAACTGACCTTTTGTTGGTTGCTGTAACTTTTCTCTGCCAAGTCCAGGTGCATCAGTCCTACAAACTGCAGAAAGCCACACAGGAGGATAGCTTTTCCCTTACTTGATAGAGTGTCAGGAGGAAACACATTCCTCATCTCACACTTGGTTAACAGCCATAGCACAGCCCGGCAAGAATGAAAACTCAGAAAAAGAAAGCTATGGACCTCCAGGTAGATGGTGGTAGGTAAAAAAAGCAGATCCCAAACCACTACAGCTGGGGAAGTTGCTGTTTGAAGAATGGCATTTGAAAAACAAAATAAACAACAACACAGGACAACAAACAACACTCAGAAAAGCCAAAAGAGTTTTGCCTCCTCAGTTCTTCCCCAAGACAACCCTTCCTCTCTTGATTTTGGCAGATGCTGCCGCTAGGTCAGTCCACAGCTCCCTCAATCAGCATGAATGTGTGGTGTGATCTTGCCCATGGCAGGGCTCATAAGAGGGCATGTTTGTTATTTATGTCCCTCAAGTCAATTTGAGCATTAATTTTAGTCTTTTTCTGCAAGCCTGCCAGCAGTATACAAAATTTTTTCCAGTCCTGTGCGTAAGCGTCTCCATAGACCCCTTGCTCCATCAAATACATGTGGTTGGTAAGTCCTTGGCAACATTTGGGATAAGGCTGTAAATCTTTAAAATTATTGCACCCACTGAAGTAAATAGGCTTTTAAGCCAGACATGAATGGGAGAAGAATCAGATATTTTCTGGTTGCTAAGTCTGTTATGTTTCATGTTGCAAATGAATTACCTGAGCTCAAGACATTTATTTTAAGTCACAAAGTCATGTTGTCCATTTCAAGTCAGCATCAGGTTTTTCTGTTGTGAGGGAAATAATTAAGGACTGTTTTAAGACTGCATGGAGCTACCATCTAGCCTAGTGGGATACTGGTTTTGGTTAGTTGTTTTTTTCATAGTAGACAAATCCGCTTTGTAAAAGTAAATGAATACAGAGAGTAGGTGACTGCATTAAAAAGTCATTTTCTGCCATTCTCCCCCTTCCCCACAGCCATGATTACCAAGACAAGGCAGATTTACAGACAACTCATTTGGTCTTCAGAATATCCTGAGTTTGCCAGGAAGTGAGGTATCAAATTATTCCAACCCTGTACCAGATCCAAAGCCCAAATTTAAACCATGATTTTGCAATGTACTCTGAAGAATTATCCAGGCCCACAGCTATATTAAATGCTCCTATTTATTTAGTAATAAAAACTTGCAACAAGGGGAAATGAACATTAGGCCAAGTATCCTTGAAGACATCCTAGTAGGAGTCAATGCATTGATAAGAAACACGCTTGAGATGATGGTGAAAGAAATCCTAGTGTATTCATTTTGCAATACTAATGCCAGAAGTATAAGCCTTCTTTGGAAATAAGGGTCTCAGTAAGGAAAACAAAGTTTTAGTAGATAGGTCTAACCTGACCCACAGTTCACTTCATCCTTGCAGGTACCTTGTACACTCAGTGAGCTGAAGTGGTGCTGCCAGGGCAGATCAACGAATTGCAGCCTGCTCCCTCCAAGCTTTACAGGCTTGCTTCAGACAGACTTAGGTCCATGCTGAGTCTAAAGCTTTCTGCCATATTCACTGCCTGAAAAGCCAGGACCACACTCAGAATTCTGCACTGCTGAATTCAGCCAGTCAAGAGGCAGCAAAACAATTTAAAAGCAGCAATGCATATTTTTAACTTTTATCTGCACACTAAAGCATTGCTCACAGTACCATGCATGAACTGTACAGCCACCACCAGCAGGGTTTCACCTTCCCAAGAACCCCAGGTTAATCAAAGATGCTCCCCTTTAATGTAACTGCTGCATTATGTGAGAAACACTCGTGTCACTAGATGAACCAAGGCCACAACCCTTTCTGGAACACTCTGCCCATGGCAAGGCCATGCAGCTTTACCTTTTTTCCCCACAATCAACCCCAGAAATTACATGTGGGTGCCCTCCATCCACCTAGCTGAGCCAATCCTCTCCTCTTGGTTGAAAATCTAAGAACAACCCACCCCTGCCTACATCAGAAGTTTTTCCAACATGAGCTAGCAACAAGGCAGTAGGAATCACAGAAGCAGAGAAGGAACATTTTCTGGCAGGCTGGTTGTAAGGCATTTCACAAGCAGGAACTGGTTTGATATATTTCTGAACATGGCATGAACTTTTTGTTTTTGCAAAATCTGACTGGCCACAATGCCAAAAAAAAGCAATCTGCCACCTTTTATTCAGAACAGACAGCCAAAATCAGAAATCAACATAAGGAACAGATTGTGAAACTATGTAAGCAGGAATTTTGCTGGTCATTCACAAGCAGCAAGCATAGGTATTCAGTGTTGCAACACTGTATGACCACCAAAAAGTAAATGTATAAAAACACTTTCACTTCAAAAACCATAGCTGTGACACAGCAACCACATAAGCTCTTAAAACCCATAGAAGTTCCTCATGAAATCGGTGGCTTTGGAAGATGCAGGTACCCATCAGCTCTGGTTTATAAAGGCACTGCTCTCAGATTCCATGACAGCTGCCAGAAAAACAGGTTGTGTAAACACAAAGATCACTTATTTTTCCATCATGTTTAGCTAACAAACAAACCAGAGATGGAGCCAGATACAACAGGATGAGGACTTGACCTACTTTTTTTTTCTGGCCTGAAGGAGCTCAGTACACTCTAGTAACAAAATATTTGGCACCTTAAGGAATTAAATTTCCCATTTGGTTTAACATTCAGAAGGTGTGGAGCCTGGTACTTAGAGCTTGAGAGTCTGAAATGGTAAAGGAAACTGATTAAATCTTCCCATAAAAATCTAAGAGCAGGGGATCAACATAAATTCTAATTCCCTTGTTCCAAAAAACTACAAATATCTCTACAAGTATTCAAACCTGCAGTGAAGAATAAACCATTTCTATTTTAAAAAGCAGAGATTACTAGTTAACAAAAGATGCTATTTGCTTTATGGCAACCTCAGAACTGTAAAAGCAGCTATCAAGAATAACTGGAGGCTTCAACACCTCAAAATCTTCCACTGACTTGCCAGATCTTTGTGCATCATATGGTGCCAGTTGCATTTTTTCTTCTCTTACTGAGGGGCTGGTCCATCTCCAGAGGCAGAATAGCCTGACTGCTCTGGCCTTGTGTCCCTGCCAACACAGCATGGCAGAATCAGGAGACTTTCAACACAGTGGGAAGACCAACCATCTTCTCCAGAGGGCAAAACAATCCCACAGTGTTACACACCATGAAGTAAAATTTTTAGTTGTCAAAAATGCATCTCTAATGAATGTAAGAAATTAAGCATCAGAGTAAAGGTGTAATTCAAGGCACTGAGGTTACAGTCTTCGAAAGAAGTCTAATTAGCCAGTAGGTTTTTTCAAACAATGCTGTTGTCCTACCGTGCCCTCCTCAAGTTTGTATGTGCTGCAATGTATGGTTCTAATTTCACTGATCTAAAAGCATTTTTTAAAAACACTGGCAAATCCTTCTTCACCCCCTGAAACCACATCCTCTTTTGGCTGCAGGAAGCTTCTCAAAAATCATCTACTGCTTAACAAGCTGGGCAAACTGGGGCAAAGCCACTTGCAACTACACACATTATAGGTGTACAGACACTGCTACCTCTGGGTAGGTCAGACATTACAGTTGCACGAGCTAATCCTACCAAACCCAGACATCCAAAGGAGCCCAACGTCACCAAGTAAGAGTCAAAGTACCTGGAAACATAGGACAGTTTTTCCTCTTCCTTGTCTTTCTCATCTATGCTCAGGGCATCAAATGAAGGCCCTCAATGAAGCAATTTTTCATTTTAAATTACTTTTCTTTCCTGCCAAAAGCACAATACAGTTATTTCTTCTCTTACTTCTATGCAATATAGAAGATGTCTTCTTTACTATTATTATTTAAGAAAATGGCTGGAGAATAAAGAAGGAATCTTTCTCTTGGCCACAACATCTTCTAAGGAGAAAGTTTTCCATTGGCATGTTCCTCACCTGCAACAAAAAGCTTCAAGAGATGGCAAAAAAAAAATAAAGGAAAGCAACCTGTCAGCCTAACTACACAAGACTTCTTTTTGTAATCAGAAAAAGGTGACTTGATTTCTTGGTTTTGTTTACTGTATGAAACTACCTTTTCTTTGCTTTTGTTTGTTTTGTTCTGGGGGGTTTTTTTTCTAGTTTTCTTTTTTCCCCCCCTCTCTTGCTAGAAGCTCATATGCATATCATATAACCTGAAAATTTACTGTGAGGCTAAGGAAAAGGTTAGAAAGAGTGCTTTTTGTGAAGGCAGAGCTTCAAGAAACTACAATTTGGGTGTCCAAAAAGGCCAGCAGAGATAACAGTCCCGCTGTGAGCTGAGGACCATTTCTTCACCTTAGCTAACTTTCCCAGGGCAGAAGTTCATACATCTCTTCCATGACCTTCCAGATGTAGGAGAGCAGCTGGTGTGAACTCCTCTTATGCAGAAAAACTGTCTACTTGTTACTTTATGTTTGAGTTTACGTGCCATGAGACAGAATTAGTTCTCCTACCCTGTTTCAGGGCATTCAAGGGCAGGATGAGGTCTCCACAGGTTGGGCCTTCTTCCCCCATGCCCTTGGGATGCCAAATTTCAGACCCAGAGGCTACAAAAGAAATGCAGTTGGATGTAAAATTAAACACACAATGTTCCAATTATAAAAGGAAGGGCACAACACACTTAACCCCTGTAGGTGGGCCAGGTGTGTTTATTGCATGACTGTACACAGTTAGACTGTAAGATAAGGGTTTCTTGTTTGTTTGCAGCTTTAAAACCTTCAGTGTTGCATGAGAACAAACTTCTATTCTTGAGACACAAGTATGTGCATATTCTCCCCACAGTTCAGAAGACAGAAGCAACAACTCCATCGAAACAGCTTTGAGCAGTACAACACTACGTCTGAAGCAGTTTGGCTGGGATACTTGTTAAAACTTTTTTTTTTGGTGGCAACATATCTTCTGGAAAACACAAGCATGGGTCATATTCTCTTTTGCAGAACCTCACTCTCCCCCTCATACAAATCCCAGCACTTTGTGCAGGTGCTCAGGTCATGACATTTGCTACAAGTGACAGTGGGCAGACTAACAAAGCTCTTTGCAATCGTGTCAGAGCTGCAACACACACAAGCATTTAAGTGCACAGCTAAGGAGAAAGATTTCAGGATAAACAGAGTGGTGGTTTTTCCAGGTCCAAAAGCAGCTGGACAAGACATTGGGTACAAACAGGCACAGAAAGGCTACTGGTCCTTAATATGGTCACACAATGGCACAGATCAGTGAAAAAAACACCACTACTTTGATCATATCACCAGGATCATAAGAGCAACATCATGCCCATTTAACAGTAAAAATAATTTTTAGCTCATAATACTCTTAACTGAGACATTTAAGTCTGACTTTTTCCTCAAAACATAAAACATTTCAATGATTCTCACATGTTCTGATTTGATTGTCTTTTAGGAGCCCAGAGAAAAACAAACAGATCTTGGATTTTTTGCAAGAAGAGAGGAAAATTCAAGAACTGAAACACAACATGCAATTCCATTGCATCCCTTTTCAGTGACTGCACAAATTGAGTGCTTTGAATGGAGTTTGGACTCTGCAAATAAATGATACAATTGTAATATCAAGAATTGTTGCTAGCAATAGGTAAAACCACAAAAAATGAATGTTTAGCCTGCAGTGGTTGTGGTGCACAGACACTGTTAGCCACATGCAGTGGCCACATGTGTGTTTGTGTCTGTCACCAGACACAGACCAAGGACAGCTTGTGCCTTCCTGTGGGGGCTCCACTGCCAGGACAAAGAGTAAAGCAGCACCCAGAATCTTAGTGAGACGCAATCTGCATCTCATTAGATTAAATTAGATGAGGCTCTGGTGTTGTACATCCATGTGAACCATCATGGTACAAAGTCTCTGAGTCACATGGAAATCATTCTCCTGAATGTGACCCAGTCCAAGAAACTAAATTCAAACTAGTGTTTGATATCACCATCTCCTAAATTAGTGGTACCAGAGTGTACCTGAAGCAGCTGGAGAACAATGTTTATGCCCTTGTCAAATGTCTTAAAGGTTTGCATGAAGAGGGAGAGGATGAAGCATCACACACATGTTGACATAGCTAAACCTGTTTAACTACTCAGTCCCAAGCTCCTGAGTACAGCATGTTTTAGGAACACTTGGCTCCAGCTGTATGTATGAGCATTCAGACCTGTCTGAGCTCTGGCACTGTAACAAAATCCTAGATCTGTCTACTATGCATGTTTTTCCTCTTTATACCCACGTAAAAAAAAAGCAGCAGCAGTAACATGACAGATAATTGTTTCAATAATTAAGATGACACTTCAGTTTCTTTGGGAAAAACTCCTACAGCAGGTCACAGCAACACCTTGTCACTAGAAAGTAGTACACATGAAGTATCAGCTCCATGTGGAAACCCTGCTGCAAATGCTCAAACTCACCCACCTAATTCTTCTGACTCAAGGGAGAGCCCCAGGCAAGTCTATCCCCACAACAAGGTGAAGAAGGGGTCCATACAAAGGTACTACAAGAGCTTCAAATCCACCCTCAGACGCAGCATAGGTGTGTCCCAAGGCTCACTTGCAATCACAGACTTCAGTGACTTGGATGCCAAGAGGCCCCTTGGGATGGTGTAGCTGAAGCTGCTGAGGAACACACCTTTGCTCAGTCTAACAGGAGACAGGCAAGAGCCAGCCCTGAGCAAAAGGCAAAATTTGCACTATACAAAGATAAGCAGGACAGCAGCAGGACGCACTTCTTTACACCCTGATGCCAGCAGTGTTTTCAGAAAGGATTTTCAGCTGCCAGAAAAGGGATATACCCCATGTCCACTAATCCGTGCTCCCAAGCATAAAAGGACACACTGAAACCAAGGTAAAGGGACTTGGGTCGCCCAAATGCTTTTGTCAAAACAAGGAACGTGGTAACAAATAGCTCATAGGTAGTGGACATAAAGTCTCCCTGGGAGGTTTTCATTAATTTTTGTTCTAAGACCTTCTTTCCCCAAAGCCTCTTGCAGTTGCACATATTTAATTTTATTTTTCAAATCCCTCATGAGCTCTCCTAGATCTCCCCCTGTGGTTACCTTTAGTCTTTCAAACTGTATCCATTTCTCCTTCAAAATACAGCTAGACCTTTTTTCCTCTTTCTACTTCTGCATGCCCCAATAACCTATTTAATCAGTGCCAGAAAAAATATTCTACTAGAGGAAAAAACTTAGAGGAGAGCAACACTCAAAAGTTACAGAAAATTAATTTATACACAAGCAAGATATAGAAGTCTTCAAAATGGAAACTTTGTTTTCTGAACAACTGCATCCATTAAAGGAATAGACTCATACTGTTCCTTGTTTTCTCTCCTCAGAGAGCAACAAGCACTCCAGGTAATCTGAGGGGCTGACTCACCTGAAGCCCACAGAACCCCCTGCTCTGTTCCAAATACCAACATGTCTAAGTACAAACAGGTGAGATGGTTCCCCTTGTTCATGCATTTGCTTTACAAGCCCTTAGTATCTAGCTCAGGGGCTGGGTTGGTAGCACCCCCAACCTCCACAAAAGCTGTTTGAGTTCACCCTCCCAATCTGTGAGTTTATCTTTTCTCTCTGCATGTCAGCTTGTCACACATCTAGTCTGCATGGAATGAGAGCCGTTTCAGAGGCTGAGCACAAACAGAAGCAAGAGAGCTCAGGCAGTGGTCTTTCCAGCTGCACAAAAGTTTCTACACTTTTGCACAATGACATTTGTTTCTTGATGCTTTTTTCCAGATGTTGCCATTATCCTATTTCCAGAATCCTGGAAACTGCCAGAGATCTTAGCAGGCCAAAAAAGGTGCATTTGGCAGGGTAAAGGTGCACTAGCAACAGAGGGACAGACAGGAGTAACCACCAAATTCAGCACTGCTTAGGTGAATACTTAAAGCAAAAGCAAAAAGAACCACAACAGGGGGGAAAAGTGGGAAAGAAATGAAAATAAACCAAGTGATGAACAGAACTGTGGGCTTACAGTATGAATCTCAAGAATAGCAAAGTAGTCTGCAAATCTGGAGTAAAAAGAAAGGAAAAGCCACACTTTTAATTACCAATAAAGGAAGTTATGTACTGTTAACAAACTACATCCAGTATCTCTTAAGAAAAAAGATGAGGCAATCCATTACCAGAGCTGGCATTTTATATAATACAGCGAAGCAGAAACCTGTATTCTTTAATTTAGTCTGCCAATCTAATTGAAGTGCAGAAGGACTGTGAGGGAGAGAATTTGTTTTTCATACATGGAGGCTCTGCTATTGACAGTAAAATAACCAAGTATAAACATATTTCTACCGTAGCTTTCATTGAAGTACATTTTTCTGATAATGCCACTATTACGCTCAATGTAGTTCATAATACATTCATAGCACTAAAGTTGTTCATTCTCACAAACAATGCTACAAGAGTGGAATTTTTCCTACTCCTTGCAGTGACTCTCCCTTGGCTTCTTCCTCTCGGAAAAACATTTAGACAACAACTACCCTTTTGTACAAAATAACTTGAGTTACTTGATAAAGTTCAGTGTGCTGTGCTGCATTTTCACTTGCCTAGTTCATGGAGAGTTAGCTCCCTAGATGTCACTGTTGGGCAAAGAAGGGGACGAAGTCCGACACAGAGTTTGTTAAGCTCTGTCATCCACTCTTAAGAGACTTGTTAGATTTGTTTTGAAAACTCACCTTGCATTGAGTTGCTAACAATCACCACCACCAGAAACAGGGAAGAGATGAAAAATCACCTTTTCCTTGCAATGAGATTGTCTTTTCTTGAATAGTAAAACAACATCTCTGTTTCAGACAGACTCAGGAGCTTTCTGGTTCAACAAATGACCTTCTGCTCCATGGCAAAATACCTCATTTGTGTTTACTAATCAGCACTGAATTTGAGTAAGATTCTATTGAACTTATCCATATATTTTTTAGAGAGCAAAGTGACAGGTAAATCACAGCTTTCTGGAGATTAATCCATGTAATTTACATCCTATATGCTTAGCATTATTGTATTTCAACAGAAGTCTTATAAAACTGCTACCTTCAAGCAAACATTTTAGCTACATATAGGTCCCCACTTTATGACAAGAGATCATTTCCTTCCCTATCACAAGGAATAAAATTGCAGACTAGCATTATTATTTGCCAATTGCAATTTTGAAATTCTATTTTATGTAATATTTCTCTGTGCAATAATTCAAACTCCATATAAAATAAAACCTAACACTTTTCTAAGCAGCACTATTTTCCAGTTTCACTGATCATTTCACTAGAAAAGCAATTAATGCCTGTCTTCCTGCTTGCACACTGAAAAATATTTCATGTGGCTGCATCTGGGAGCAGGCAACATGTAGAGAAGTGGCAGAACACAGCTAGCAAAACACCCTTCCCAGACTTTCCAGGTAACTACATTTTTTTGGCAAAAAAATGCAGCAATCTACTTCGTTTTGAACAGCAGCATTGTACAGATTAGTATCACCATCCACTAAGCATCCAAAACCAGGCTTTCCTTACCCCAAATGGTGGATATGAAGCAGCAGCAGCAGCAGAGGCAACACTCACTGCGGGAGGTGGTATTCCTGAAGAAGAAGGTGGGAACAGACCCAAGGCATTCAGATTTAATCCAGGAATTAAATGTGCTTGAAGCTGCAATGGCAGAAGAGTTAAGATTTAGAGTCTTGGTTATTAACTTTAATAAAATCCTGGTTGGCATAGGTTATTAACCTTTTGGGATGTTATTTAAAAGAAAACAATTTCATCTCCTTCACCTGAAGGACTCTCCTTCAAACTTGTTTCCTAGGCACGTGTACAGACCAAAAACATTAAAAACACATTGTAGGAAAGGCAGATGGGGATCACTTGCTACAAATTAATCAGCAAAACACATTTCAAATTTTACAGCAAGATATTCAGATAATAGTACTATTTACTTTGAGAGTGAACAAATTTATCAGAAAAAAAATCGTTTTGTCCTTACACTAAAAAGACAGTCCTGTAGAAACAGAGAAAGATCATGCAGAAAGGCCTACTTTTCTCACACTGGGGGAATACACATATGACACTATCACCCCATCCTTCCCCCCATTGCAAAAGATGAAGTGAGATGCCTCCAGCAATTGCTGGGAAAAGACCAGCTATAAAGTTGCACGTCCCTTGCTTGACCACACCTGAGAAAAGTGGCATTGCCTTGTGGTAGGAAGCATTTGTTGTCTGATAAAAAACTTGTCAGCACCTTTTACCCTTTTCCAGATTATTGCTCAAAAGTATGAACATACTTTAGAAATATTTCAGCTAGAGAGAGACAGACACTATCTCAGGCCATTAAGATAAGTCAGTCAATCACAAGACAGCAAAAAACCTCAAAGCTTCACCAACTCAAAAACTACCTTAATGATCACTACAAACTAAACTTGAAATCTACACAGTAACAGAGGTAGTTCTTGAATTTCCATACCTTTGTCAAACAGTGATGCAGTCTCTAACTCACCCCACATTATATGAAACAAACATGCACCACTATTGAATACTTTGTTCCTCATGTGTAGCTCATTGTATTGCAATTTGCTTTGTGTGGGGGAAGCAGGGGAGGAAAAGTAGGGAGACGACTCTCTCTGCTTGGCAGGACAACCACAAAGAGCAGACATTTCTAGAAAGTCAGGACTACTGTAAACTGAAAAAGTATTTCCATTCTAATTCTAGACCATAAGATTTGGATACACATGCACACACAAAGCTTTCCCTAACTTATCAAAAATCTCAATCATTTCTCAATATGCATTAGTAACACTTTGGCAGACTAACGAGGTATGTTGTTTTCATTATATAATCACCAATCATCTTCAAATAGCTAAATGCCTTTATCATCTATATCAAGAAAAAAACTTTAATAAAGCTTTCTTAAGTTAAATAATTAAAAACAGGAGAGATCCTTCTTCCATATATTATTATGCTATTTATGTGAAAAGACTGAATCACTACTTTAAAAAACATGCAAGCCAGAGCACATAAGCCACAACAGCACCAACACACCCTCCTTCAGGTTCTTGCAACACAAAAAAAAGTTAAATGCACGTTAATTTCCTCAACCTAAATAAAGTTCTCAGTTCCCCCACTCAAAAATAAACCACCAAAAGCCTCCATTAAAATAGCACACATAAATAAATAACAACTCTTGCCCACACTCCCACAAATAAATAAAAGAGGCAACAGAGAGGCTGCAGCAGAAAATTCTGATGTGATATTAGGGAAAAAAGAGTCATCATGAGAGCAGTGAGCCAGGGCACAGGCTGCCCAGAGGCACTCTGATCTTTCTATCCATGGAAATGTTGAGGAGAAGACAAGTCCCTACACAACCTCATTTAACTTTGAAGTGGGGCCTATATAGGGCAAACCCACTGCTGGGCCAGGTGACCTTCAGGGGTCACTCATACCCAAAATCCCTCTGTGGCTCTAGTCTCAGAAAGAGCCCACACCCTAAGAAAACTCACATTCATAGCAGCAATATCATTTTCATAGGACTCCCTGATTTTCTTCATGATTTCTTCCTCAGCCTTGGCACAAGTCTCAATACTGCCTTTAACTGTAATGGTCCTTTCCGGATTATAGAGTGTCAAGTCCTGCAATCTGCAAACGACACAGAAGCACAGTTAATTAGCAAACAAAGAAGATAATCCAGATTTATCATTAGAGTGAGACAACACCCAAGCATGTCGAGTTTGCCCTCCAAGGAGTGCAGTATCAGTCCATAACATGGCTCAAATACAGACCTCAGATGGTCTGGGGGAACTCTGTTCTCATGAGGAGCATAACAAAACCAACCCCGTAGAGGTTCGGCATGGGATGGTTGAGACACAGGTGCTGCACAAAATGGAACCACCATGCTGTGTATGAACACTCAGAGCTGCTGCAGGAGGTGCAGCAATGTCCCCCATCACACTCCACACCAGCACCAGCAGGGACAGGGCTCCAGACAATCCTTTTAGACACCCCAGAAAAAGACCGTAAGAAACATTTTTTCCTTGAGGAGTCAGGAGGAAAAGCTCAGCCTCAGTGAAACTGCAGGAGAGCCTCCAAACCCTCAAAATAGGAAAAAGAAAAGCTGTGTGCAAACCAACATTTGCTGCTCAACACTAGTAACTCCTCGGGGAAAATGAAACGGTGGCAGCATTAATCCAGTGCTTTTTTCATCAGCAAACAAACCTACTGTGATAACATGGAATAACACACTGGGAAGCCGCGGCATATCCATGTACTGAGAAAAGGTAAAGGGGTGAAGACAAGGTCCAGAGCAAGATGCAGGAGTGGGAAAGCCATGGCAGGAAGGAGAGGGAGCAGCACCAGAGGCCTCCCTCCCTGCACATCTCAGCCAAGCAGGCACAAAACACATGCACAAAGCATCCTTAAGTCTCCAGAGCATGAGCGATGAAGTGCTGCCTCAGGAAGAAACATGGTGGAAAACATCCCAGAGAAGAGAGGAAACACTTTCCCAGACCAGCTGCCTTACTTTAAATTTATGGACAAGCTCACCAAAAACCCTAAATTAAGAGATCATGGGAACGACTAATTAGATATAGCAAAATCAATGGGCATATATGCTCCCATTTGTGTATTGATTATACCAGACTACTTCAGGGGGCTATTTTAGGCATAGTATGACAAATAGAGTCTTGAGGCCAAGATTTTAATGCAAATAAACCATTAACTTGCTAAATTAAAAAATAATCTGTAGCTGTTTACAGACAATGTCTTATTTGTGTCATCATCAATAAAGGCAAGTGGATTTCATGGAATGAAGACCATTTTTCATGTACTCGGTACACACTTTTTTCCCCTTTTAGCATTGATAATCTGTGTATTGTTTGCAGAAGAAACATTTGTGCAAACACATTCAAGAAAGCATGCTGGCCTTGCAAAATCTATTCTTGAAGCACACTTATTTAGGTGCTTTTTCTCTATTTGATTTGTTTCTCTTCCTCACACTAATTCCATAAACACTTAGACACCTTTAAGGAAGGCCCCAGGTGCTTTCATCCAGATTTGATTTCCTCTTTTTTAAGAGCCACATTTACTTCCAGCTTCCTTGTCCTCATTTGAGCTATTTCCTGCAGTACTTTTTTTTGTATCCTGCATGTATTCACACCTCTCCATACATCTTCATGTGTCTTCCAAGCCTTTTCCCTTTCCTACAGCCTGTAAGTCTAATTCTCACCCTTCCTGGCTAAAGCCAAATCCAGGATGCATTCAAATGCTTGAAAGTTCATGCCAGAGCATTCATTATTCAGAACAGGAGGTTCTCTGAAGATATTACTCCAGGGTAAAACTACTATTGACTGCCAAGCTTCTACAGAGATGTTAATCTAATCAGTGATTTACAGATTTCCAGTAAAGGTGAAAACTCCTGTTTAATCTCAGCTAAATTTGAAAAGGTCTCAGTTACCCTCAGAAACCCAGACCAAAAGCTATTACTTTGAAGCAGACTAGCCAATGTATTGCAGTTTGGCTGCTAGTGGTCAAGAGGGACAGAACTGCTACTAAAAATACCCTTTTCAGTATTCATTTGCTCTAGTTCTTTCCCTCTGGTCCAAAAACTTAATATATACCAGAAACTAAAACATCACTAATTTCATTCATTTTCACACATAGCTCAGAACTGATCCAGACTTACACTTTCAAACACTCATCATTACATATGGTATAATATGTTCAAAACAACTGACACTTAAAATACAGTCTAACACAGGCTCCACATAGCCTATGTTATTTTTAGGCTTGCTCTTGACTGAGTTTACAATGAAGACTCGCTGTTTACATAAAATTTAACTGAGCTTAAGTAACAGTTTAATCCACATGATGGAAAGGCCTCTGAAGGGCTGTTATATCAGCCTTCAAAACACACACAGTATTTTTCTAAGAACTCTGTACCTGAATGTTCCAAACCAGCATTTGCTGCCTTTTGAGACATCTCAGTGAAAGATTAGGCCACCAAAAACTTACGGCGATATCGTGATTTTAGTGTCTGTGTCCTGTTCAATTTTCTTCAGGTTTCTTCCTTCTTTGCCAATCAGTCGGCCAACAAAGTTGTTATGTGCCAGGATCTTCAAGGGAATTTCTTCTGTACTGTAATGGAAGTTACACCTAGTGAGACTTTTGGTGACCAGAGCACAAGCTTTTATACAAGTAATGGATGAATTTTATTTCCACAGAAACATCCACAACTCCCATTCACGTGTTACATGGGATGCAGAATTAGTCCAGGTGCAATGGGCTTTTCAGCACTATCACCTGTAGCTTAATTGCAACATATCTTGAGCTAAATAAAGCTCAGACTGAAGTAGCAAGAGCTGCTGTGAGGGAAGAAATACATCTTAAAGCTTTTAGTGAGGGCTCACAACTTGTTATGCTCTCTCTGAGTAAAAGCTGTCACTTGCTCAAGAAAATTCCATATTTGCTCTAGTTCACCTCAAAAATCACAGCCAGACAACAACTGAAATCATCATAGATGCATGCTGGGGCTAATTAAGCAAGTAGACTGTCCTGAAAGGTAAAATACCTCAGCTCCTTTACTTACTTCGATATGGATAACAGCAAATAGTCACTTGTTAACAGTTTTAAAGACTACTTCTTTAAATGGAGCTAGTGAGAACTCAGAATTTTTAATGCTTCCACAACGAAATGCTTTTTACTCACAATTTAGTATCTTGAGCTTCCTTTTGCA
The DNA here is from genome assembly GCA_025920805.1 of Petroica traversi. Classification (NCBI taxonomy): domain Eukaryota; kingdom Metazoa; phylum Chordata; class Aves; order Passeriformes; family Petroicidae; genus Petroica; species Petroica traversi. The sequence continues at coordinate 30,502,746 of JAHLSL010000022.1, forward strand.
TGATCTCCATAATAATTTTACAAGCTGTTGAGCAGCCTTCAGGAGTTGAGTGGATGGTAATTGGTTTCTCAGCAGCACCTGCATTCTCTTTACGATGAATATCAATTCTTGAGAGAAAGAAAAACACTAACTGTAACCATATACTCTATGGTAAGCCCTGTGTATTTCCAAATCTCGTAAAATTAATTTATATTGAGCTAACAGTGACTACATTTTAGTGATCTAATTTTGAAAACTACTTTTACAACTAGTTAAACATACCCTAAATACTAATTTACATGTGGTGTTATGAAGAGCCTCTCCTACCCTGATTTTACCAGCTAAACCCCACCTTTGTGGACACTGGGATCTCCTTTTACTCAGTAAACTCCCATCAAGATTTTCAGGGGAGTTAGATACACAGTGTGGTAAATCCCTGAAGAAAACATCTCATGAAGTTTTCCCAGTGCTCCATCTCCAGCCCCACAGCTCTGCTTAGAATGACTCTGCAGCTACAGGACAGGCAGGCTTTGTCCCATCTTATTTTAATTGCCTCAGAAGCAGCTAGCAAGTGGCATGGCAGTACTTTGCATCCATCCACAAGATTAGTTCCTTATATTTTTGTAGCTTGATTTTGCCCTGATACCACCTTTCCTCTACTCTACCGTCTACCACCATGATACTATTAGCCTTGTTCTACAACAGGCTTATGTAGCTCTAAGAAGTTAACAAAAAATTAATTACGACCTGCATAAAGACAATGCCTTGGGTATTACTTTTCCCCAGTCAGTAAACGCAGTTCACATATTCTTTCCACAACTGCTTTTTGTTTTTGCCCCTCTTCCACATGTAATAGCAGTTTCCTAACTGAAACAATCACATTTTTCAAGAAGCCCATTGATTTTTGCAGTTCTTTCAAGTATTGAAAACTCATTTTGTTTCACAATGCAGCATTTTCAAGAAACTCATGGCAATCCTTGGTGGAACTGAAAATACATGAAATTTTTTTTTATCCCAAACCAATGAAAATATCATTCTCAAACTTACGTATCTGTAAAGTTAGAAAGCTGCAGTTATTTCTGCTCTACCCACCCCTTCTTTTAGATATTAAAGTTTTCCTTATGCCAATCTTCCAGGATTTTTATAGTCCAATAATTAGATGTTTTATATATTACCTGAAAAATTGGTTACCCACAGAAAAATTACAACCAAGTCTTGTCAGGACACCACAAATCTCTTAGACCTGTGTTGTTAAACACACTAAACAGTCTCCTGGGTACTAATGACAGGTTGGAAAGAGCTTCATGATAATCCTGAGTTTGGGGAAGGGGGGGACACCTGCTTGTTGGGGGTTGGGGTGTAATTAGAGAGGAGTCCCTTATCCTCATTAACCACTCTCAAAACGGAGGCTGCCACCCACCCTCCCTCATTCCCCCTCACACACAGCTCATTCTCAGCTCCTGCCTGCTACTACTGCAGACCCAGGGGCTCCTACCAGTGTCCTGCTGAAGGCAGCATTTTAATTCTCTGCTTTTAGGGATATCCTAGAAAAATGACTGGAATAAGAACCCCACCTCCCTCTGCATCTGTGCTGAGCTCTTCCTTGTGGGTAGGGATTTAACACGCACTGGAAACAATCTCTTCCAGCGTCTCTAGACCCCAGTGCTCTAAGCTTCTTAGGTCACTTAGCAGCTTGCTTTTTGCCTCCCATGCATTTCCTTAATCTGTGTTTTGGTGTGGTCTGCAACTTGATAGCAACAAGAGTATCTTCAGAAACTTCAGAGAGGGGGTTAAATTGTAAGAAGTAGCCAGGGGAGATAGAAACGTTTTTTGTTAAGGGTTTTCCCCCCACATCTTGAATTGACAACATTTACAAATCCTAAAAAAATGCCCTAATCGAACTAAAACTAGAATAAACACTTGAAGACTTGGGTACAGCACCACACGGACTGCATGTTCCCCAGAACAACATATTACAGCTCTTTCAGTTTCACTTTTCGTGCCAGAACCATATTAGTACATCTATAAGCAAAACTCTCCAACACAGTACCATCCTGCTAGCACTCCTTTTATAAAGAGGGAGAAAAAAAATCAGCTAATATTTGAACATGTGTCAAGGACAGCATCCAGTCCTTAAATAAATCTTGCAAAATATTTCCTGTTTTCTGTTGCCTTCATTTGCTCTCTTACCGGGCAGATTAGCAATGAAGTTTTACAAATTCCCATTTGCACGAACCGCAGTGACACAAAATAAAGCTATTAATTACAGTTTCGTAAAGCGACTTACTTGGACTGTGTCTGCTTGGTGATGTTTCTGATTGTGGCTCCTTCTTTCCCAATAATGGCTCCTACAAACTGGGTGGGAACCAGCATCCGTAGAGGGACGTCCGACTGCGGTTTCTGCCGGGTGGTAGCGCCGGGTGACCCTTGCCTGGGGGGACCCCTCTGCCCAAATCCACGTCTTCCCTGGGGGTGCTGCTGCGGAGGTTGCTGGGCTGCCATCTCATCAGGGATGTATGCAACTTTCAAGGAATAGTTTTCAAGCTGAAACCCGTTCAGTTTTTCTATTGCTCTGTTTATTTGCAAAGGGGAGGAGAGAGGAGATAAAAAAAACCCACGATCACTCACGGGGCCTTATGAAATGACAGGTTATTCAGATGTAGACTTCTGTCCTTTCTAAATTGCATGGTGAAACTAAAAATTCATTCCAAGATGAAAAGTTACATTTGAAATCCTTCAGCCAAGATTTTGATTACACAAAGTCACCATATTAAGCACTACAAGTTAGCTCTTGCTTGTTCTGAGCTTCCACTCACTTTAAAGGTTTTGCTGGTCCAACCCTATCAGCAAAACCTCACAGGAGACAGAGCTTATATACGCAAAAGCATTCTTTTGCCTGATTTAATTTAAATCAATTTCCCAAATAGAATTAAAGCTGCACCAGAGGGAAAACTTTTTAGCTGCTATCACAGCACCTTCATTAGGGTTTTTGCCAGCACAGCTATTTGGCTGGAGTTTTCGCAATAACTGATATAGCTGTGACAGGAATGGAAAAAAGAATATTTATATGAATGAAGAGAGCACCTTCACCTCAGCAGGAAAGGAAGCACTCAAAACGAGTCAGTGGCATCTGAAACACCCCTTAGACTGCAATAGCACCTTGCAACTCACTAACTAGTCATGTTGTAGTTAGGCTTAAAAGTCAACAAGAAAATTAAAGCCCCATGCCTACGCTAAACTCTCCATAAAAGTAAAGTTGTTAGAAGGCATTTAAAATGCTGTTTCAACTTCTCCTGTTCTTTTAGTTAAGCATGGCCGAGGAATAGTGCCCAAACATGCACAGCCTCCTGTCCCTGTGCTCCCTCTCACTGAATGCTCACTCAGCATCCCCTCTGCTCAGTTCCTCTTCCCGACCAAGGAAAAGTCTGCGGGACAACCTGACCTGCTCTTGGGTCTCCACAGGGGGGAACACAACTCAACTTAAAAACTACAGTTTTCCAGAAGGTAGAATACCTTCCACTCACTAACAGTTCAGTCAGTACAACTAAATATCTAGCAAACAGGAGCAATAACTAAGCTACATGCAACACACTGGTAAGCCAGTGGTATAAAATAAACTCATTTGCCTAAAAAAGACATTTCAAGTTTTACCTGACAAGGCAAAACTATTCAGAGCTGCAGTAATATACTGACCCCTGAAGTATGCATTGATTTGGGGTAGTTTATAAGCACCAGGCTTAATATTGGACAGAAAGGTTACTGAGAGGTTTTCTTTAAAAACAAAATTTAAATTAAAGGCAGTAGTGGGAGGGAGGGAGTCTCCATCTTTTACTAAAGAACTCACCAATATTTTCATTGAAAAGCTCCAACAACCATATGCTCTGGAGCAAGGCCTCTGAGTTCAAAAACTTAACCCTGCCCCTCCATTCAAGCACATTTGCAGGACATTACTGCCAGTTTACCAAACATTAGCCTCAGCAACACTTTTATTCCTGCCTCTACGGCAGAGATAAAGCATGATGATAGCCAATTGCCTACATTTTCAAGGGCAGCCAGTGAAAAATACTATTTGTCCCCTGGGTGTCCCATTTGACAGTCTGGGTCATGAGCAGCTGTTGAAGCCAAGCAGCAGCTTCCCATATAAGAAGTGGTATTTGAGTACTGAGGATAACAGGCCCCTCATCTCCCAGGGGCTGAGCCAGCATCCTCAAAATACTCCAACAGGACAGTAAGAGCTTATGAGAAAACAAGTAATTTGTGTCTTTGGAACAGTGTTTAATAAGGGCTGATAATAAATAAGGCCCAAGGCAATGTCAATGAACGAAGAAAGGAAAATATTGAATAACTGATCACTGTTCATTAAATACTTCTGTTAACCAAATGAGACACAGGTCCTTCGGGAATTGGGCAGGAGTATAATTACTCCCATAACAGAATAATCCTTTACAGCAAGTGGCAAACAAGCTGGATTAAAATTTGGTGAGGTTATTTCAGAGCTGACATTTTAAAACTTTTATTCCATGGACTTTGAAGAGCATTTTATTACCCAATAAAACATGTTTACTAAACAGTAAGAGCCATAAACAGACTAGTGAGACTTGTGTATCTATGGATTCGCCTCAATTTTTAGTTTCTGCATAGATTTCCAATGTTTGAAAGGCTGAAATGTTTGAAAGACTGAAGTCTCACTCTCTCTGGATATCCTATTTGGAAAAGGGGTCTGAGACCTTTCCTTTTTATACACCCTGATCATACTAATTTCTTGCTGGTTGCAAATATCCAAGACCTCTGAACTTCACTGAAATCAACCAGAAAGCTGAATTGCTACCAGGAAGGGAAAGAGCACTGCCAGACCATCCAGTTGCACAAGCCCCGTTTCTTTTGGAATCAAACATCAAGATGTTGGAGAGATGAACACCAACAATTTTGCAGATGTGCTGATAGGCTCCAGATTAACGTCCATCCCAACTCATTTCCTTCCAACTCATTTATTTGACAAGTTCAGACATTGCTTCTTTCCCAAAATGCGTCAGCTTGCTCTGGTTTTAAAATATCTTTGACCAGAATCCCAGTATAACACAAAACCTGACATTAAATCAGTGAACCAGACTTCTCACTCTTCCTTAGAAGTGGTTGGGAAAGGAAAGATTAGGCTTATTGTTTACAACCAAGCTTCATACCTATCATGTTTTCACAACAAGGATTTTACAGCAACAAATACACGTGTGTGCGTATGTACCATCCTTTTCCTGAAAGGAAGGCTAGAGTTCTCCTCTTAATAACAAATAATAAATTACTAAATGGTCCCATGTGTCAATAAGTACCTTAAATCCAAAGCAAACCAAGAAAAGTTCATTTGCCATTGTGGAAAATTAATTATGTCAGCAGTGAACAATCTCTGGCCACCAAAGCCATATGATGACATGGAAAAATAACATACTAATTCACCCTGTGAGTCACTGAGGTCTCCATATTTTACAGCCTGACTTGTTTTATAATTTGACTTGTTCAAGGGATGAGAAGTCAGAAGAAGAATCAGTAATTAAACGCTCATCTCCCAAGCCTTTTGTGGAACTGCAATTTCCTGGGTACGTGGTCCCATATTCTACACTGATTTGGGTACACAAAGTGGAATGCCAAAATAACTGATTTGCAGTGGGTGTCGTACACCAGAAAAAAAAAACCCAGATTTTGAAAGGCCCCTTCAGCTGTTGATTCTGGCCTCCACATTTCAGTATTTGACAATTTTCACTAGGTTTTTAAAGTATTGTCATACACTTTTCTTCAGCTGTTATGGACCCATTTTTATCAATTTTGTGGCACAAAATATAGGGCTGGAATTAGGCAATGTGATTATTCAGCAGCCCTTCAGTGCCATAACAAGCTCAATTTTAGAAGCATCTAGGCACTGCTTTGGGGGCTGGAGAGACATGTGGAAGACAATCCATGGAGAGAGACAAGTGATTAAGAACTGTAAAACAGTATCCAGGAAACCACTTGCTATCAGGAAAGCCAGCCTTGCTCTCAGGGGAACTCTGAGCCTCAGCTAAAAGTGAGAGACCAGTTCTTCATAACTGGGGCCATCTGTTTCAGACAAAGCTGCCATCACTGCTGCAGTCCACCAAATACACATGACATCCAGCTCCTTCTATAAAGCACATTTTATCATTGACTGACCACCTCAAAAACTCCAGAACACAGCAACACCACCTCTGCCTTCCCAAGCAGGCTGGGAGGAGTCTCCTTCCATGACCACAAGTTAATAAAGGCCATGCAGACTACCTCTGTCAGGGAGCACTGCTGGTACCTACTGACACAACCCACAAACCATCTTTTACACAGAGGATAAAAGCCTGAAGAGTCACTCAGTGAGGACAATGATGGAGAAAAATTCAGTAAACTGCCTCATTAAGAGATGCCCTCCTCCCTGAAGTCATCCTTTAAAATTTATATTTAGCAGAAATGGAAAATATTTCAATTTTGCATACCAGCAAGAGCTAGTACACAGAAATCTCTTAGCATAGTTCAGAATTTTTTAATAAAATGAATTCATTAAGAGACTGCAGCAACTACTGTCTATGTACTGATAAGATGGATACCAGCCTGGCTTACATTCATGTGACACCTGCTCAGAAGCAAGAGCTCCTACATAAAAATGGAACCTTTAAACAAGTATTTTGTAAATTAGTCACCTGAGTTTTTCCCATCAAAATGACATCTCACCACTGTCCTACCATGAGCTCCCTACAAGGGGATGTTTGCCCAGCCTTCTCCCTTTTGATGCTAGTGGAGGTTAAACATCCTAGATAAATGATTACAGTAAAAGCACCAAGTCTTGTGCTGGAAATTATTCTTCTGCTGATAGCATGATGACACTAAGCACTAGAAGGAGAGCATATTTCACTCCCACATGCGGCTTCTACGTACATCACTTTTCTTTTTTCTTCCCTGAGCAGATACAATTGCATTCAAAAAGACAGATGTACATGGTAAGTTTTCTTTGGCATAATAGTATTTTTTTACATTAAATAAAAATATAGGTTTCATCAGTTCTTCTGAAAACAAACCCAAAACAAAATCTGAGCTTAAACTCATTTATACACCACTGAATGTTTAGTATTATTGTTCCTGTGGCAACATTAGCCCTGACCCACAATGGCATGTAAAAGTATTGGTTATGTGAACCCTCGTTCGTTCAAGGATACATGTTGTGCACACTCATACACAGATGTGTGCTTCATTGAAAGGGTAATTTTAAAAAATTTTTTTGCAAGTGTTCTGATTAAGAGGTGATCACTACTGGACTTCCAAAATCCTGGGTAGAGCTAAGTCTTGTAGACTTTTAAGGAGTCTTGTAAGACTCCTACACACCGGAACTTTTTGGGGACGGAAAGAGCAGGTGGCATAACTTTTGAAGAGGACAGCCATAATTTGGGTGGCAGCACATCACAAGAACACAGTCCGCACATCCTGCTGGTTGCAACTGGGGATGGATACTGAGAGAAATGAGGTGTCTTTTGGCAAGCCTGTCCCAAGCTGCCTCAGCACCTGCATTCAGCTGGTTGGGCTGTGCAGGGTGAACCACAGGCTCCAGGCTCTGCCCCTCACCCTCTCCTCTCTTCGAAATATTCCACAACCCACCCCAACATCCAATAATTGCCTGTGCCACAGCAGTGCACATGCTTTGTAAAGCCCTCTCCAGTTTCTGGGAAGGAGAGCAGCAGGGGCAGTCAGAGCTGGAACAAAGTTCCCCTCCCAAGTGCTTGCAGGAGAGGAAAGGAGGGATGTGGTGTCAGATCTGAAAGTGCCAGCCTTCTCTTTGCTACCCACAGTCCCAGAGAGGAAAGAGGTTTTCCAAGGCCCACACACAGCTCTAAGATTGCTGCACACCTCTCCAAAATGCTTCTCAGCTGCCAAAAAGTACCTGATATGCCATGCTGGCTCCCTTGCTCTGACCACGTTGGCCAGAAGCAGCATCCTGCTCATTCTGACAAGACAGGCTATGCCTCTCCAGCTAGGAAAGAGGCATCACTACAACAGGTCAAAGACACAGACCTCTGTCCCAGCTAAAGTCAGGAGCTGTGCACATCTCAGATTTTGGGTGCTGTGTGCTCTAAGGCTTCTGTCTCAAAAAGACTGCAGCAAACTCCAATGCTTTCATATTCCAAGTTAATTTTGGATGCAGACCTGAATGGAACATGCCACAACTGCAGTACCAGCCTAGAGGAAAAAACCTCTGCCACAACTACTTAGATTTGCAAGACAGAAGGCAGCTCAGTTTCCCAGCTGGGTGGAACCATAAGTTTTATGCAGAAGTACTGTCCTCCAAGCAATGCATACCAAACTTGCTTAGAACTGCTTATCAAAAGCATCTCCAGGTTGTGTTACAGCACCTTCAGCACACACTGCCAGTACACACTCCAACAATCATGGCAATGCCATACAAATATCCAGCAGTGAAGTAGCCAACTTGGTATTTGTCAGCCAACACTACTGTGAGGTTAGTGTGTGCAGTGCAAAAAGTACAGAAGAGGTACAATTAGAGCTAAGGGACTCACTGTATATGGCAGCATAGAAATTTGCATGCCATGGTGTTTGAGCCAAAAGTCGTGGCAGAGAGTACCATTTTACCTAAACAGCAAAATTCCAGACTACAAAGCTGGTAACAAGCAAACAACCCTAAACAGCTTTTGATAAAGTCAGTTCTTTTTACTTCTTGTCCTTCACAGGATGAGCAGCAGTGCCTTTATCAGCTATCAGCACTTGCACACTGCTCCCTCTCCACTGCTGTCCACCACAGCCAGTTCCAAGCAACAGAGCTGGGTCATCATTCCACTGAAACAGCTCTGCAGCCACTATGGAAAAGGCACACACATGCAGCACCTGTAGTGATCCTTCATCCCCATTCCTCACAGCTTTTTCCCTAAAAATAGCTTGATCTAGCCACTTCTCCTCGGGGTTCTAAATAGTTGCAAGGTCACCTCCCAAACTCAGACAATCTGAGCTAACTTTTTTTGTACATAATACAGATGGACTCATCTGCTTAGAAAACACGTGTCCATGTGAAACCATTCACAAATGCAAATCAGTGCTCCTCCACTTGTCCTATCTCTTCCAAGGAACCAAACTGCCATCATTCAATTTGTCTTGCTTCTGCTCCCCTACAACACCTGTGCTGATGCTAATTTGCCTGCTTCAAACTCAAGAGGTTCTCAGTTACTGTCACATGATTTCTTAGGCAAAAATAAATAAATAAAAGTTATCTTATACACTGCTTTACAGTCTTTGCTTCTCCCAGCATTTCCTCAGGATTGACCTTAAAATTTAGCAAGTAGAGTTAAGGGAGAAACCGTTGTTTTCATCTTCAGAAGGGAGTGCACAAATCCAGGAACCCACATCACTGTTTAAAGCTCAAAAAAAAATATATCATGCTTCTTTCCATGGTATTTTTAGTACTTCCTTCTTATATTTTCAAAGACGAAATTGGCACATGTAGTATTAATCTGTAACATTGCACCATAAGTTTCTTCAGAACTAGAAATTCAACCTTTTTTAATTGCTGTGCAACAGCATCAAAAGCAACAGAAGAACCTGAAGGACTTGTTAGAACAATTCAGGTTTTGAGGAGAGTTAAACAGTGAATTCAAGGAAAACATTGTTTCCTTCAGCTCCAGCGTACACAGGAGATGCCACTGACACAAGTTTCCCATCACATTTGTTTATAATACACTTACAAGTAACCTAATGCTTTGAAAGATTAAATACATGTGTTGCATTCAAGTTACGCACAGATCATAATTACTTAATTATATGTACAAATATTATTTCATTTGTAATTTTGAATTAATGCATACCATAAGCACACCCAGCATCTCAACTGCTGTTCTAGTTTGCCACAAGGTGGCAGAAATTTCAAAGTTAAAATAAAAAGATCAATGTAGGCTACTCCATGAGTTTGGTTTTGTTTGACCTGCTATGACTAGAAAGAGAGGAAGTATGTTTATGTCACCAGGCTAAAACTCAAGGACCACACGAGTACTTTTTTTGTGGCAGAGAAACAAAATTAAACCTTTAGCATAGTACATAAAACAGATTTTGAAAGGAAAAGTATGTACAACCACTGATTAAGTAAAATCTAATATTTTTAAATTTTTGTATCTAGATTAAAAGTTCTCCATTCCTGGAAATATAAGCAAGTATAAAATAGGTGGCTTAAATTTTAAAGATACCAAATAAATTATTTTAGGTATACAGATTACACCTTTTGTGTGTTTGGAGCAGCATTAAATTTTCTAACAGAAAAGCCCCATCTTCTGGTTAGCAGCCAAATGTTTTCCCCTTTCTTATTGTTTTTGTTGTTATTTTGCTATGATTGTTTATTAAGAAACAAACGCAGAAGAATGAATGGTGAAAGAGGGTATCACTAAAACATGGCTTAAAAAAAAATCACTAAACACTAACTCCCATCCTCTCTTATTGGCAAATTAACTTTCTGCTCTCCTCAAAAAAATAAATCTGTTCAATTTTTCAATTTCTTGAAATTATTAATAAACTTTTTATCAAAGTGAAAGAAAAGATAATTTAAAAATTGTTAATTTAGGGGAATTACACCATACTTTCTTAAAAGTCAATGCTTAATTTATTGTTAAAATGGTGACGTGATCAGAAGCAAAGTTGCATATAAAGTCACAACAACACGAATGCCAAAATGCAAGTTAAATTACAGAAAACAACTCAAAAAGATACTTACTGTCTAGCCTGGTCCTTATTGCCATATGTTACATTTACAACTGCAGTCTCCGTGTCAGTGTTCACTAGGAAGGAAAATGCAATGGAAGGAGGGTAAGTTCAGTGTGCACTCACTTCCCACTACAAATTTAAAGGCAAATAGAGAGTAGAAACAGTACCTTGCTCACAGTTCTCCACAGTTCCATACTGAGCTAACAAACTATCCAGCACCTATAAGAGGTAAAAGAAATGACAGATTTAAATTTCAAAGCACATAAACAAAACAAAAAAAACCCTCTAAAACCACCAGAATTGATAAAATTATTGTATGAGAATATTGATCATTTAAGATAGCCATTGCAACAAAGAAGAAATTATTATTCAGGAAGAACAATCATACATTGCTCGTTTTTTCTCTCATATCAGGAAATCTGCATTTAAAATTTCATTAGTGTGAAAACACAAAGTAGAACTTCAAGAAGTCACAGCACACTGTACGTTCCAAACTTTGAAAATAAACTTCTAAGTCACCTGTTCTCAGAATGGGCTAAAGCAGAGGCAGAAAGAATTAGAGAAAAGCAAATGTGTAATAAAACTTTCTCCATGTTTTCCAAGAACATAGGTCTAATTTTGTCCCTGTTGGGAGTTGTTGGGTTTTTCCTCCCAACACATTTAGGTTGTACATAAAAATGTTATTATTTTCTTCTCTAGTGGGAGATTGCCTGCATAGAGAAGGTAACAAAAAAAACCAGCACATGAAGAGCTGTTTTGCAATTTTTTGACAGATTTTTCAAATATCCCCATTCCAGAAGGACCACTCACAACAGTATCTTCACCATTATTTGAAAGTCACAATTAATTTTTAATTGAGTAGAAAGCTAGGAAGAAACAGGTAAATGTATATGACAAGGGGCAAAAGAAATAAAACTTCCGTGGTTCTGTTCTATTCAAATGGAGGATTAAGAAGAGAGAAGCACACAAACTTTTGGGGGAAAAAATCAAAGTGTCAGAGTATTCCAGTAAAAGCATTAGCACACCCACAGTTGTACCACTTCTAAAATTCATGTGGTATAGAGTTTATTTTCTTCTTGGTGAGAAATAATGTTGCAGAAAATGGTGACTGTGACAGTAACTAGCGCAGACAAGTGCATCATTGTGGTGTGTTGCATCCTAACATTTTGTCTCCCAACTAAACTGATGCTGGGAAAACTCACAATTTACACCAAGAAGTGAAAAAGTAAACTTGCAATCCCTTCTGTAACCAAAGTGACAGTTCTTCAGCTAGACTCTTAAGGGGAAATGTCAGTAAGAAAGGGAGGAAACCCCTTTGGGAAAGGAAGGAAAGAAGGAAGCAAAGAGAAGGAAAGCAGTAAGCATAAAAAAGCATCTGTGCTGCTTCCCGTTGCAGCACACTTCCCTTTGCTATAACCAACAATGGAGTATGCACAAAGCCCCAGTCCCTAAAATGTAAAATTCAGTCTACATCCTCATGAGGTTATAATTCCTAAATTATAATCTATCAATGTGCCACATATTTTTATTACAATGCAAAAGACATTTCTAAGACAAACTGCAGTTTACATGGCCAAGCCTAAAGACAACTTGTATCAGTACAATTTCCACTCTTTACCACCTACTAAAATTTAAACTGCACATCAAGGTATCAAAGGTAACATTTCAAACCAGGCATTTAAAAGGCAATGCGGTTCTCACCAAGTTTGAGCAATGCATTACTGCTTCTAACTGCAGAATTTCTCCGTCCTTCTTGCAGAGACTCTAGTAAGTTTTCTTGGCAACTGTTTTGTTTTCATAGACAAGTTGTTAATTGTCCTCTCATTCTACAAGTAGAGATTAGCCTAGTCTGAGAGTTTGCTTTTCAATCCCCTAAAATATCCTTTTTCTGCCACTCCTCGGATCTGACAATTGGAAACTAAGTGAATGCTTGCTCTGAAATTTGCTAAATATTACTGAAGCAGAGATGCTCCAGGGGATAAAAATAAATTAAAAGTCTGTGGAAGATCCTTTTAAGACAATTAAAACACTGGCACAGACGAGTGGGAGAGTTGTGAGGTCTTGCAGGTCTGCAGCTGTACCTCACACAAGCCAGGAGAACCACAGCACACGATTAGAGGAAAACCTCCTTCCACAGCCTGCTTAAGGGATCCACTAAACCAGAGGGTGAACAGAATCTCAGGTGGGGTGAGGGGTTTAAAACAAGAAAAGCAAAGCTTTTCCTGGCTTAGAGATCCTTTCTGAGGCGTTTAGTTGAAATAGGATACCCAAAGAGTTGATTAGTCTGATAAAGCAATTCCTTTGTCCTTACAGTATGCCAGCACCTGTGCTGCTCTACACCACAGATTGTATCACAATACAAGCCAACCTATTTAATTGTTACCATGTTTGAACTGTGCACACCACCAGCTCATGGCCACTCTGCCCCAAAGCTGCACCACTTCAAAACACAATTTCATTTTCATCCTCATTCATACAGGCAAAGAGCAATGCTAGAATGGCCAGAGGTACCACAACAGTCTTTTTGATAATAATTAATCAATATTTGTAAGATATTTCTATATTAAATTTATATTCTGAGTTAAGCATACCTTTATATTGAGACCCACATATTAAGGTCACCATCCTCACTAAGAAAATAAATGCTTTAAAGCTGAATCCACACAGTTTTAAAATACATATTTTCTCGAAAAAAATACTTTCAGCATGTTTGTGATCAGCCTTCAGAAACTTCTCAGCACACTACCCCTTGCTTCTGCTCCCAGAAGCCTAAGAACCCAAAGGCTTTGCTATTAATGCTGAGGAGCAGCCCAGAACAGCACATTCAGCATCACACCCCTCTTCAGCAGGAGTTCTCCACTTATGCTGCCCCTTAATCCTCTTCAGAGCCATTTCAGTCAGAGACAGTGTCCATCTGGGCTTTAATCCAAGTGACTTGAGTTCCCATGTTCTTAGAAGAGTTGCTTTACTGAAGAGATTTATGAGAAGTTTCCTCAAAGGACTGGTGGTTGCTTTAACTAAAATGAGAAACAATCCTCTTTGGACAAAGACACTTGCTCTCTACAGCACTGTCTTTAGAGAAGAACATGAATTTTCAACACCATCAGCCTCATGCAGCAGGATTTTAAGTGTGATCAACATGACAGAGATAGCCTTTTAACTAGATTATACTTAGAATGCACTAGTAAAAAGTTTCAGCAGCAGGCAGGGTATATGTGGAACAAGTTTCACTGGTGAGAGCACTTTTAACTGAGTTCTCCATTTGCAGCCTTGCAGCTGATCCAGTTGGGAGAAGTCATTGCAGTCGTATTCAAAGCCAGATCCTCTATTGTAACTCACTTTCAAAACACAGAACTCAATTCCCGCACGTGTTTCTTGCTTCACATGTATTTACTTCAACAGTCGGTTTCTGTTCACATCTTTCCTTTCTTCATATGTCTCTCACTATCTTTTCCCTCACCCCAAATTTTTCACTCTAGCCCAAAGCCTCTAGTTCTGCTGCAAAACAAACATGTTTTGTTTGAGCTGCTCTTCCGTAACACTCTTCGTGTGCAGCCTTGTTGGGCAATCAGAACAAAATTCAAAGCCAAGTTGGTGGTGCAGCAGCAATTCTGATGAGCAGCTGAAAAGTTTATTTGTACAAATATTTAATCTGAGCTAGAAAAAAAAGGGTCTTTCCTTTTCTTGAGCTCTCCTTCTAGCAGTTGTCTAAATTGGGTCTCCTGCTCTTGTTATAGCACAGATGTCTCTCTCACAAAAAGCTGCAGTCTTATACTGTGGACTTTCATTCATCAGGCTCTAAAAGCCAATTCTGACTTCATTATAAACAACATTACCCTACACCAAGCCCCACAAATTGAGGCTGCTTTACATGGAAAAAAGAAAGAAGGAAACATTGCTCTTCAGTGAAACTGAGAGCTTGATGCACACGTTAAAATACCACAGTTCTCATACAGACTGCCCAGGTTTACAAGTAGCACTTCTGAACAAATCAGAGCAGTTGTTTTCTGCACTTTCAGAGCAGACTATTTTACACACATCATCTTACAGTGCTGTAGGACTTCTCTGTACACTGTAAGCAAATTAGTCTCAAGACATCTGGTCTGTAAGTACAGTTATCCATATTGTTTCTCTCTCACACATGCACTTAGCAACAGGAACTTCACAGTGGTGCTGCAGAACCTGAAGTTATTTTCTCCACTCAAGTAGACCAAATCCATTAGACCACTGCCACCCCCTTGTTTCCATGACTCCTGTGTCATGTTGACAAGGAATTAAAATTAGACAACAAAACTGAAATCATAAATAGCAGGGGCTAAAAGAGACAGAAGTATTAGGGTCATTCAGTACAAAAACCACATAGAAATTTTCAGCTGCAAGGATTTTGAGAGTGCAATGTGATTTAACAAACAAACAAACAATTTTGGCTTAACGGAGGAGAGGTGGGGGTGAAAGAAAACAAAAGAGCCAGGTAAGGAAAGGCGAACGTGCGTGAGGAGACAACAGTGCTGATATCACAGTTACTAAGCTGGGCTGGACCCCTAATGTCATCTGCATATTTCAAGTACTTTCTTGATATATTTAAGTCCACAAAAAAGAAGCCATAATGCCATTTTCCATTAATTATATTATTTGAGCCTAACTACTCTGATGTGGCCCCCACCAGGCCCTGGTGTACTAGAATTTGCAGTGCAGCAGGAGCTGACCTGGAATTCTGTGACATTGAGGCATGACATTACCTTGGCAGAGGTGTCATTCCTCTCACAGCCACAGCAGCTGCCAGCAACTGACCACGGCAAAAAGGATCTTCAAAGTACCTTCAGTTTGCCATTATTTTTTGGTTGGTAAAAAAACCCACCATACCCAACAAGGTTCCCAGCTAGCATGGCTCTGCAAGGAAAATTAAAACTGAAGAAGCCCCTAATAAATCCCTGAGGAAGCAGTTATTTTTGAAAGGTGTAATTGGATAACACTGCATTGCGTGAATGGAGACGGTGGTGGACAGGTGAACTCAGCTCCAGGTCACCCAGCACATCTCCCAGCCTGGGCAACCTCTCTGCACCACTGCCATCCCAAACACAGCAACTTTGCCCATTTTCACCAAAAAGGCAAGCTGGTTCCTTGTAAAGACAAAGCAGCACAGACATGGAATACCCAATTCAGCACATGGTCTGCCAGGACAGTTATTTTTTCAAAACCTCGTGAAGGCATTTGAATAGGCAAAGCTAGTCTGCAATGGCTCATTGCATTGCAGCATGTGGTGATGGTGTTTTTCATCCTGCAGGCCCTCCAAAACCCAGTTTACTGTCTCATGAAACCATGACCATAGTCTGGAAGAATCAGAAAAATAAGCCTGGAAGCTGCTGAAGTCATTGTTTGCACACACCAGAAAGGCAGCGCCTGAAAACAATAACTCTGGCTTATTTACCACATCCCATACAAACCCTGGAGTGAATTCTTCTCCTGGGAACTTACAGTTATATCCAAATGTTCAAAACTAATAATAAGTTTACCCTATAATACAATTCTGTTTAGGTGGCATTACCAGGGTTTTAAGAATGTAATGCTGAACCGCAGAGAACAAAGACAAAATTGTCAAAGGAACTACTAATTGAGTGACCAATTTGGACACCAAGGGCTTGATTTTCCATAGTGCTCAGCACGTCTGCGTGTTCAAAGGGCAGCTTCAAAGCCACTTTTGGTAGTAAGGAGAACACGGCACTTCTGCAAGAAAGACCTCAGGCTCATCACAAGACAAGCTGAAGACACTGTTAGCAACTAACAGCAACTTCTGCTTGGGGAAGTCAGCACAGCCCCAGAGACCAGAACATGCAGGATTCAGTTTGCCATGGCAACATTCAAGTCCTCTAACCAAAAGGGTTTGTCTTCCTGAAAGTCCTCGACTTGCTACAAAATTAAGAAAGCGTGTGGTGAATAACTGGGTCACAACTCTTACAGAGCAGAGATCTCCACTGCACAGGCTGGGCTGGTTAGTGACAGCAGAGCCACCCTCTGGCCCCAGCCCACGTCCCTCCCTACAGTGCTAAGAGCTGCCACTGTTGGACTTCTGAAAAGCTCAATTAAAAAAAGAAGGAGGTAAGCGGAGTTACAGACTATTTCAATTTCAGTGTTTCGAATTAAGCAAAAGATAGAAAGCAACTGAAAAGAGGTGTCTGGTAGAGCATCACATGAAACTATGAGTACAATTATTATAACTAACTTCACATACCACATGTTTAAGTATTTCCAGGTAATACTGCTGGACCATTTAAAATTTTATATATAGATACACACAACCCTGTGTATACATAAAATAAAAAAAGGTAATGGGAATTGAGGACTAAAGGCTTTAAAACCACACAAATATTAAAGAACAATGTTTAAAAGGACGTGTCTTGAATCTGCTAAGTCAGAAACTGCTAAAAGTATAATTACCATGATTTATCAATAGAACAAGGTTGGTTTCTAAAAAAAAAGAAGGAATCCAACAAGTATAAGCAACATGGTAAATCACTACAGATAACATCAGTATCAAAACTCCCTCTCTCTTCTCTTTTTTAAAATAACTCACACAATAGAAAAATTCACAGAGAGAATATTCTAATGAAGCTCTGAAAATAGAAGAAATTTCAAAAGAAGTTTTTGGGCTACAAAATTAGCCCAGGTACTGAACACGGCACACAAAAACTTCTCATGTGCTTTCATATTCCCACATTACACCCTAAGCTGGAAATAGTCTGTTTAATGTCTGATAAGGATCCTAAGGATGTACAAGATGGAGAAAGAAAAATCATAGTATCAAGGCTGACAAATAGCATTAAATGGTCTGCAAAACTAAAATAGTACTTGAGAAATGTTTAAGAGAAAAGCAAAAAAACCTCACTTATTAGATGCATGGGTGGCCTCCTTCACAAAGAGATTAAAGGGAGCAGGATAATTCAGTTTGGAAAGGAGTGAGAGGGAATATGATACAGGTATTATGAAATAACGAATCATGTAGAGATGGCCAAATTGGCAGCTTCTATTCACCCTTCATCTAAATTAAATGAAAACAAGTTTGAAAACACAGAGAATAAGTATTTATGCATCATTATCTGAACGCAATTAAGCACCTCACAATATCTGCTACAATACTTCATTAATCTCCCCTCTCTTCACACTAAAGGTGTAACTTCAAGAGCAGTTTCAGATAACACTGGAGTTTATGAACCAGGTTAGCACTTAATGCTAATGCTCCTGATTCAGTACCCATCCTTATTTCCAGAAAATTAAAAAGCACTGTCACACTGATCGGTCCTTAAAGGCAGGAACTGCTGTTTTATGGAGCTAATCCCCATTCCCAGTAGCTCCTTGTGGGCACTGTTGGGGCCCCCTCCCCTCCTCAGGCAGACGGGCTACCAGGACATTTCTGTGGCTCGGCATGAGGGAAGGATCACATGCCGGGCTGGCAGATGGGTGTTGTGAAACGTAGTAGGATGCAGCAGCAACCCCAGCTCGTGTTCATCTGCCTCCCCTCCAACTGAGGCAGCCAGCTTAAGTGGAAACACTCTTCACTACTTCTACGATGTCATTTGTAGTTTGCCAAAGGAAAAGAAAAAAAAAAAGTTATAAAAGCATTACTATCCAGTGAACACTCATTACCCAACTCTGATTAAATGATAGACTACACAAAAGCAAGGGAACCAGCAAATTTTAAAAGAATGTTTGGAAAAGACACTGGGGTAAAGGATGATTTTTCTGCTTTGCTCACAGCACTATACCAAGATACAATTGGTGCCTCATTGGCAGTTTTGACACCTTCCTGAGGAAGCATCAAGCACTGGTCTCCATCAGGAAGAACATAGCTCAGTCTGACAGTGCAAGCTGCAATGTCCTGCTCTGGACCTTGAAAACTACAGCAGAAACATTTATGGTTTTCCTTTCCCCTTCAACCTTTCAGTCCTCTCAATTTTACTACCTTCATGTCATTACAGAAAATGTGTTCTTTTTAATTGCAAGCTTTATCAGGGAAAATTGTATTTCTCCTATACACTTTACTCTCTTTTGTCTGTGTGTGCAAAAATAGCACTTTTAAAAGCTATTTTCTGTAGCTATTTAAAAGTCTTGATGCCACTTCATTACTGCTCTGCAAGGCTGGTGCTAGAATGATATTTTTAGTTTCAGCACAATAATAGTTTGTGCGTTTAAAAAAATGCCTTCTGTAAAGCTGGAATCCTGCAATTACAACAAATATCTGTCCGACAAAAAAAAAAAATCAATTTTCAAATCATCTTTTGGAACCTATCAACAATTACAAATTCCAAGAAATCTCTCCACAAGGGCACAGGCATAATTTCAAGAAGGGGCCACATGTATGAAAAGTGTTCCCTCTGGTACAGATATGACTGTGCTTTGTAGAAACAGAGCCAAGTCAGAGTTTGATAGAAGGGAAATTATTCCTGGGAAGGTTGTCCCCTATTTTAACATTAAGAATTTCTTCTAAAATCTGCTTGTAACTGTCCAAAAATGATAGAGGGAATCACAGAGGAAAATCCTGTAAAATGGATTTAGTTCACAGATTAGTGCAGATAAAGAGGAAGTATATTATAACTCAGATGGAGATCACATCTGAGACATTCCCTCTATTGTGCAAAAGATGCAAAATGACAAGCTTTCAGGAAAAAGATAAGTCCTTAACAACCACTTCATGAATATCTTGAATCTCTTTATAACCAGGAAAAACTATAATAAGATTGAAGCATTTTTCTGGAGTTCTAAGATTCCCCTCTCCCTTTTTAAAATGGTCATCCATAGGATGCATGCCATGCCTTTGGCTTCCCAGCAGTTCTACCAAGGGACAGCTCTGCTGTGGGACCAGGCATTTCAGGTTTGGCCTCTAAACAAAGAGGCTCTGAAATACAAGAGGCTGCTGAAGGGAGGGAATTGTTATCTGTGCTTACAGATGCTTACAGACACAGGGGCTGGGCTGCATTGCTGGATATCCACATCCCAAACTTCCCCTCAAGCCATCAGTGCACATCACACATCTCACCTCCCTAGATATGCTGGCATGACAAAACTCATGCCCCTGAGTGCAGACCATCAGTGCTGTCCCATAGCCATGGAGCAGCCCAGTTACCCAAGCAGCTCTACCAGCTACACCTAAAATCACACAAGCCAATCCCCACAGCCCGAGAAGACTTTTTCCCTTTTTTATTTTAAACCCACCTCTCCTCATTTGCATGGCTATTTCTAGGGAGAGGGGAGGAAAGAGGACAACCTTACTTAGTCCCTACTCTGAGGACTGGGCACAGAAAATAGTAAGAGGAGAGGAGTTGTAGCAAGACTCAAGAACTGAAGCCTGGAATCAAACAAAAACAAAAGTTACACACGCTTTATAGCAAGGAGGAGTGATCCTGGTAGGACAAGTACACCACCTTCAAGTGCTTGAGTTACTTGAGCTGCAGAACTGAATTGAAATAAAATCCACAGTAAAGGTCTCCACAATGCTAACACAGAGAGCTTTGCAAACAACAGCAATTACATGCTGTCAAAGCCTTCAGACTTCAAAGCATGAACCTTGGAGCAAAGGGGAAACATAGGATTTTTGAGTGCAGAAAATTTCTCTATAAAACACGATCTAGTAGCTACCTAGTCACTCAGATAGTGTTCATATTTTAAACACTCAAAACCAAGTTACTAAGATCCCCCTTACAGTTAAAGAAATATTTTAATGAAATTCTGTTAAACACAAATCTACCAAATTGGATGAGATTTTCAAGTCCACCTTAAAGAATCCCAGCATTAAGGCCAACTCATGCACTAATCTGACAGGTAAAGTTTAAAAGGATGTTTACAAATAGCCACAAACTTTTGAATGCAATTCTCTAAACTAGAAATTAAGATTTCAAGAGATGCACTATGTGACCTATATATACACCAAAACAGAACAATTCAGAGTGTGAATGCTGAGTATTAGCTGACAGCTTATGGACTATTAATTACTTTCAAGAGTCAGTTTTGAAGGAGCAGTCAAATGAAGAGTGAGATGACTGGAACAATTCAAGAAGAAGGGCCACAATTAAATGAGTTAACTACACCTAGGGTGTAAAAGTGATCCTTGTTTCCATCTACTTGCATTCAAGGCCTTCTAAGAAGCTGTGAGTTTTTCATCTGCAGCCATGTAGAATGTATTCAGTCCCCAGCAAGCTCTCAAAAACTGAAGTTTCTTGTTTAACCTCATTATTAATAAAATTAGAGTGTTTTCCCTAATTTTAAAAACAAAAGAAATACAATCACAAAGGAGGCAAGTTCACACTGTTACACTCACTTCACAGTAATTATTACTCTACAGTTGCACAGACCTGAAAAAAAAAACCCCTCATTCCTTACAAGCACTGGGATACATAGAGGAAAGAAGGGATATTAGATGTGGATGATATATGGCTTTGGGGTGTTTGCTGTTCTTTTACTCAGAGCTGTCCTTTGCAAAAGTCATCCTTGTGCAAGCATCTGAGCAGCTTGGTCCCACCAGCTGCTTAACTTGGTTTTAAGAAAAGCCCAACAACACAAACCTGCTATTTTCTAGCAATCTGGACTCAGTTTTGATGCAACCTCTCTCTTGTGCTGTGAACAGTCACTGGAAGAATTTGAATAAGTGCTCAAGTTGTGTTCCATTGTTGCTCCATAAGCAGCTGCACAAGTTGTCCTCTGCTAAAAGTACTATGACTCTCTACAGAAACATTTCCCTGAACATTAATAAAAACAATCTCCAGCAGTAAAATTTAAGAGTAAAGGTGAAGAATACTGCAGAGCACGGAGAAGTTGTATGCCATTTACCACTTTCACATTTACTGTTCAATAAACTATCCTCCCTTGTCAAAACAACTCCTTCTCCTTAAAAAAAACCTCAATTTAAATTTTTTGACATTTAAAAAGCCAGCACTGTTTAAAATAAGGGAAGTAGGAGTGTAAATCCCAGTATATGCCTGTATGAATGCACACTTCATTCTGATTTTTTACTGATTCATAGCTAAATACTCAGCCCAACAGAAGGGGAATTAGATTTTTAGGCACTGAGGGAAAGAGTATTTCAGTGCTTTGCCATTGACATGGAAAGAAAGAGGAGGCGGTGTAAGAGGAACTAAGAAATCTTGGTTATTCGCCTGTTGCATATTTAGGGAGCCACAGCTCTTGAAATCCTTGCTCATGGCATCTGCAAGGAGATGCAGAGAACAGTAGTAGGAGACTGCTAGAACAGGGGAAAACTTTATTTTGAACCGTTAGTTGTGCTCACCTCTAGCATGAGCTCAGCAGCTGTGCACCACAAGCAGCACCAAACCAGGGCAGCCCAGAGAGCCTGCAGGTGAAGCCAAGGGCTGCCAGGACACCAAAACGAAGAACAGACAGCTGAAGGAAGTGCAGCCCAGCTGGGAGGCTGGGGAGGATGGATGGACACAAGGACCAGTGGCCAGCCATTGCCACGTCTTCTGGGGATGGAGGTGAAGAGTGAGGCAGAAGTGGTCAGGAGAGATTTCTGAGGGAACTTGGTCTGTGCCTTACAGGAAGGGATGTTGGTGAAGCCTCCAGCTATTGTGGAAGCAGTAAGTACTGGATGTGGTTGCAAAATGAGGGGCATAATGAAAGCCATCCAAAAAAATCTCCACAGCAGAGTTTAGGGACGAGCTGCATCACAACCAGGTCAGAGAAGGGAGCAAACAGGAAGATCAGGATCCCAGGTCAGTGACCACACAAGAGCAGCTTCTCAGTGCAAGGGAACATGGGATGAGCACAAATGAGAAAGACAGAGAAAGGCAGGAGCTTTAGAAGTCACCCTTAGACACACCACACCTGCTGATTCTTGGTTCCAAAGGAGATGGAAACAGCTCAGCATGCTCTAACAGTCATATACCTGAAGACTTGAAGCCAGAAAACACAAGGCAACATTGACAACGTGATTTTTATCTCCCAGATACTTGAAAGCAGGGTGGAGAATCAGAAGCATGACAGACAAGACCCTCTAATGAACACAGCAGAGCCATGCTTGGCACAGAGGTACTCCAAGGTCATCTTCAGACATGAGTCAACTGAATAAACGTGGGCCTGGTTGCACATATTCTACTGTAAAAACTTGATTCTTGAACATGAATGAAGACCACAGAGCACAATGTCCCAGAGGAGATGAGAAATACTTAAATGCCAAGAAAATGAACACAAAAGCCCAAACCACCCTCTTCCCCTGTGAAACTAGAGGCAAACCCCCCAATAAGCAACCAGACTGTGTCAAGAGCTCTAAATAAATCATGGACACTGAATGTGGAGAACAGGCTTGTGCACCACCAAAGCTCTTGGAAACACCACAAAAGGCACCTTTCTGCTGACTTACTGCTCCAAACTGCAAGGCAGGAGAAGCAGAGGACACCACGGGGCTTTTTTTACTTTTAAAAGAGAAAATATTCCATGCATCGGAGATCTTTTACCAACATTAAGGTCTTTGACTTTAAATGAACCTGAGAGTTTCAGACTAACAGGCTGCCATATTGTCCCCTCCAGGACATCACAACATCCCTGGCAGCAGGGCTGACAACACTAGAGGAGCTGCTGCCAGGAGCAGAGGCAAGCTTAGAAACTCCAAAACCCTTGGCTAGAATTTGAAGTCTAAACACTCTGCACCACCCCAAAAACACAGGCAAGCATTTGGCCATTCTGCCACATAGCAACAGGAAAATCACTTTTCCCTCTGCTTACTTGAAAGCATGTTTAACTTTCAAATCAGCACAAATAGTAAGCTCAGTAATGGCAGAAAAAAAATTATGGGATGGGGTAACATGGCCGAGTGTGCTGCAGCAGCCTGTGGAAAGCAATACCCCATGAGGTCTGGCAGCAGATCAAGTGCAGTCACTTCAGTTGCTTTTCAGATTACATAGCTTTGTGAAATTATTTTGGTAATATTCAGCCTTCTAAAAACCTCTCTATGGAAAGTGGTCTTTTCCAGTCCCTCATTGTTGAGCTCTTACCCACCAGTGCACAATGTGCTACTGTAGTTGTGCTGGCTACCATGCCAGCAGCTCAGTAGTGGTACATGCTGCTGAACCAATGAGACCAGCCCAGAACACGAGGAATGCCTCCCTTTCCAGCCTCCTCTTTAATTTTAGTGCACACACAGCTCTGCTGCCAGGGCAGGCCATGCCAGGCCGATATTTGATTTGTAAACAGACACTCCAACATGCTCATCTTAGCTGCAGGCTCCAACTTATCTGCTGTTATTCCCCAAGCAGCATGTAGGAAAATTTCCTCATGTAGCCATATCCACAATAATGAACTTTCACAAGAAAAAGGCAGACAGTTCAATACATTTGATGACCATATTAGTTTTTCCTCGAAGAAGCGGGGGAAAACCCAACCCAGATTTCCCCCTTGTCACCCTCCAGCCCGGTGCTGGGGTGTTCAGGAACAAAAGCACAATTAAGGCAGACATGCTTTGCCTCTGCACACTACAACATGCACAGGGTGTGCCCTCTTTATAATAAAGGCACTTGTGCTTTCCAATATGATAAAGGAATCACCTCAGGGTTAACGCTCTGAAAATATGAATAGATGGGGACAAGGAACCATGCAAGCTTTATTCCTTGCATTGTCTCCCACCAGGACAATGCAGGGCACCCCTTAACTTCTATCAACAATGGCTATCACAGAACAGCTCCTAAAGGACACACCAGGCATTATCACAGATAGACTTAACTTCTAGAGATTACCTTGGACCCTGCTTTTTCTGGCAGCCATTTAGATACACAGTCTTAGGTATCCAATTTCAGTCAACTGGAGTGTTCTAAGGTTAAATTTATAAACTGGTTTGTTTAATGCTCATTTCTGCATGCTCAGAGACAAACAGGACAGATTTCACTCTCAGTTTGCCTGGTATTTTTTTCCTTGACCCTTTCAGAATGGCCAGTCACAAAAATATCAGCAGCTTATTTCTAGAAAAAGACCAGGCCTTCTGGATAGATGGACAAACTGCTCCACTCCCTATCTTTCCCTTGAAGTCATTTCAATGTTAACTTATAGTGCCTTTTTGATGGTTGTTTGTTGGGTTTTTTTCTTTTTCTTCTGTGAGTCTTGCTTAAAACTAGAGAACAAAATTTCCCCTCAGTACATTTATAAGAACAGGGCATCGTATGTGAAGGGATCTAACATGAGATAACCATGCAGTGGGCTTTCCAGGGGGGGAATCAAATCACTCCTCTTGTCCTCCGCCTCACCCCTACCCATTTTGGTTTTTTTTAAGTAGAAAAGTTACCTCTGTAAGTAATTTTATTCCCAATGTCTAGCTACCAAAGAAGTTCTGACACGACATTAACAGAGAACCTAAGTATTTTAGCTGTATTGAAACTCCTGTTATAATCTTCAGTGCTTGTGGTATTTTTATATCTTCAGACAAGAAATGAGGAAATAACTCAAGAGATCTTTGTCCAAATTCTGGGAAAAGGAAGCCTGATTTATCTGCACTCTTGACTACATCTGTGACTACACGTTACATAAACACTTGGTCTAATTTTTTAAAAAGCCAACAAATAACCATTACCCACTTCCTCTCATCTGTTTCTTGTTATGGTACAGGTAACACCTTCAGCTGGCTTTTCATCACAGGAGAAATGCTAAAAGCAAGCTTTAACAAGAAAAGCATGAAGCTAGTGAAGATACTTGTCATATTAACCGTGTTGGTACATTCTCCTAAGTAGGACATATGGAATATTGTTCTCCTAGAAACCTCTTAGAAAAACATTCAAACTAGTTTTGGCAGTTGACAGATGTAAGCCTAAGCAAATCCATCCTCAGGATAACTTACACTTGTTCACAGAAATGGTCCAGCCCCCCGTTTCTCTCCATCCTCCTGCACAGGTCCTCAGTGCCACTGCTGCAGATGTGGACTGCAGCTGCTAGTGCTTGAATGCATGCAGCTGACTATGTACTTTTTCTAGAAATTAAAATAGTGTCCTTGTACTGTGTACAACTGCATAGCTACACACACAACATACTATACATATTCATTCATACCCCTCCTATTTGCAGGATAGCAGGACTCAGCATGGAAGAGCAAGCTGACTTGAGAAGCTGCTTCAGGCATAAAAATATAGATTGTGGGATGTGTTCACTGCAGACACATCTCAAAGAACTCTGCACAGCATTAGCATAGGATGAATATTGGTCACTTTGCTCACAATTGGTTCATTTAAAAAGTGGCATCTCAAAGTCTGGTAGGACATATGGAATATTGTTTACTGAACTCAGCGTCTTGTCATAGCATTGTGTTTATTATTACAAATACAGTTCAAGCTGGCCTTCTAAAGGTATTCATAGCTAAATATTCCCTAGGCAAAACAGAAAAAATATGACTAGAACTCACATCAGCAGCTGAGAGCAGGTCTACCAGGGACAGTTTTATAGCACCAAAAATGACTAATTTAGGAAAAGATGTACAGTAGCCTTACAGTACACAGGAGGCTTCATGTACATCTTCTTATAAGACAAACTCTGTACTTTGAGACCTGAATACCATACTTTAGACATGTACACACCCTGTACTTGTGTTCCCTTATCTTAATAAGGAGGCACCTGTAGTGTTTTCCCCAAACAAACTATTTTGGAAAGGACACATGGACACACAAGGGTTGCATGCACAGAGCACTGGCTTAAAGTTCAAATGCTTTTGCTGACCTTCAGTATCTGCTGAAGTCCAGCCAATCCAAGCACCAGAGTTCCTGCCACAGTAGGACTGCAGCTGAAGACCAAACCTAGACCTTGCCCCATGACAACTGCAGCTACCCGGTGTCAGAACCAAGACTGGTCTGATGCCTTGGACTGAAGTTGGTTTTGACTTTTGGTGGAGCTCCCAAATTCTGTAAACTACTATATGAAATACCATCACTAGAGCTATTCAAGGTCTAAACACCATGTCATTTCACCCAGCATAAGGCACAATCATCTACATCTCAGGGATTTCAAGTCATCCTTCGAATCTGTACAACCAGAGTATGGATGACTCTTGCAAACTCACCACCACAGATATCCTCCCCATACCACTACAGATTTTATACTTATTAAGACTTCTACCAGCTCACAACAGGCACTGAAAAGTTTTATGCCATTGAAGACTTTCATCTTCATGAAAGGTAGAAGAAAGGCTTAATGGCCTTGGGTCTTTCTTGGTCAGGTTTTACTTCTCCTGCTGGAGATACCTCCCAAGTTACCCACATTCTTTTTACAATGGCACACAAAGAGAAAACCCAGGCCTCCAAAGAGACACTTGGGTAGAGAGACTAATGTGACAGAAGTAGCAGAGAGGAGGATGTTCATCTCAAAGGAGGTGGCAGTGTGAAGTAAGGGGAAATACCTACAGCCATTCCACTCAGCACTGGGAAAACATAATTTGTTAAAACTCTTGTCTCTACAAATATAATTTGATATATCTGTAACTGGTGTAGAATAAGCCTATATTTAACAAATCCTTAAATAAATTTCACTTGTAAATCATCCTAGATACTCCAGAAAATGAATGCTTAGATTCTGCACTTCATCATTCTCTATTGCTTAAGAAACAGTACCAAGGTGTTTGCAACCTCACTAGTTTTGTTCTCAGTTTGAGCCAACTATGAAGTGCAAGTTTTGCAGCAGTAAAGGACAGATATGGGGACATAAAGCAAAACATCATTTGTTAATATAAATCTGTACATGAGTGCATAGGCACAAAACATTATCATCTGTCTTTTATACACTTCACATACTGGGGGAACAAATATGTACAGCTGTGTAAACACATTCACCCCTTAAATACAGAATATGTAAGGAAAAAAAAAGCAGTATTACAAGGATTTTTTTTCTTCCCCTTTAGTTTTGCCAAATCTACTTTCTATTGTGTTCTTAAATGGAAATTAAAAGCACTGTAGAAGTATCAAGTAGGTGTGCAATGATTTGAAGAAGAAGGGAAAACCAAGCTCTAGAGATGGTGAATGCTAAGGTAACATGGAGCTGATTGTAGCTGTAAATAGAAAAAGATATTCAAGGTTTGGTTTAGGGGTTTGGAGGCTGACATTTTTTACATATAATTTTTTGCCTTAAAAAAAAAAGCCTCTAAATATGGCAATGGGAACTGAGTAGTGCAGAACAGCAAGTGACAACACGAGAGCTCCTCACCCCTTTGTGGCAGTGCTAGGAGCACATCAGGCAACAACTTGAGTTTGTAACAGAGGTGCGCCAAGATGCAACAGCACAAACTACAAAACTCCTTAATGCTTAGCCACAAACAGCTTTGGAAAATAAAATTGTTAATAAATTTCCGTGTAAAAATTTGAGGAAAAATTGCAATTCCTGCTTCACAGCTCTGAAAAGGTTTAACTGCAATATGTAAGTACACATCACCAGCACATGACTCCCAAGAAGTGCTGTGAGCACACCAGGCAGCAAACTATCTGTATGCCTGTCCTTCATTTGTTACACCACCAAGAAAGAGCAGCCATCGGTCACTCTAAACCTTTCAATTAAACACTCATTTTCTAACCATTAGAGAGAAGGCAAACAGTTCAAGTTCTGGAGTTACCAACTGCAAGCTTAACTAGAACCGTAATTACAGAATTCCAAGTGGTAAATTATGCATGGAGAGGCTGAAATATTTTGGTTTTTTGTGTAAAATACAATCACCTCTTTGCAGTGGCCAATAATAATAAAAACTGAATAAATGCTCCATTGTACATACCTCTAAACTACCCCATGCAAGTATGAGTTGCGCTGTTGCAGTGGTTACAAACCACCAATCGGCTCCAAAAAGCACACAGATTTCTAACTTGGATGTCAAAACTGAAATTCCTTAATCCAGAACAAGCCAGCCAGCAGAAGAGCTCAGCATCCCTGCCCTTCACAGCAGACATAGCAAGTATTTTGGATCCCCATAAGTAGATCCAATCTTACTTATTTGGCTATAGAAAATCAGACCCTCACAACAAGTATACTGAGGTTTGTTTTTCTTCCAATGTCAGCTGCTTACTAAAGAAAGCTGCACGGTTTCTCCACCAGGCATCACCAAGAAGAATTGTAGCTATGCAAACTTTAAATATGCAGGCAACTCTACGAACAGCACTCACGCACAGCCCCTGATCTAATAATGAGCAGGCAGTTGTAAATCTGGTATGAGCCAGACCATGTGAGGATAGGGCCATCTGTGTAACGACTGCAGCGCATTGCTGCTGCGGTGTGCAATGCTCCTCCCTCATTAAAAACACCAGCACAAAGCCATATATGTGGAGCACATGCCTGTTTACAACAATAACTTCCCCAGAAAAGCTCAGGAGACCGCAAAGCTGGCGACAAGATAGTGCAGTTCAGCCCCATGCAGCTGTGGGAAGTGTCAGGAAAATGAGCTCATGCCCTGCCACGCCGGTCCGTGCCGAGGAGGCTGCACTCCCAGCTCACACGAGCAAAGCCAGACCCCACAGCTCCCCACGTAGGAATTCCTGGGAGTGGCTGCAGCAGGCAGAGCTGCCCCTTGCCCCACACCTCTGAGCACAGCAAGAACAGAGAGGCTGCCTCCTAATTGAGAGAGAGGAGGGAGAAAGCCTAAGGTGGGAGCCAGATGTGCACCTGCAGCTTCACCAGCAGCAGCCCACGTTCTCCTGCACCACGGCTCCACACTGCAGCTCTGGTCAAGCTGGGGCAATCCACACCAAGAGACATTGCAATGGGTAACCATGGGGTGAGAGGCTGGAGAGGGTGGCTGGCCACAAATCTCACCAAGTGAGTCCAGGCACTGTTTACAAAGCTGTGCAACCATCCCAGCAAGGGTGTCAACCTGTTGGATGGCAACAGAGGAAGCCCTTTCATGCTTAGATTTTTTTTTTATCTATGTTTCTTCTCCTTTTAGATTGTTGCTTATGAGCTGTGAAAGACTGCAGTGAATTATATATTTTCATGCATCATGAGTCACGTTCCTCCCCTTTTCTTTGTCCCAGCCATACGCCGTTTCTGAGTCTGATTCAAAAATGCAGGGACATGCATTTCTCTCGTACAACAGGGTTTTCAGAATTATTCATGATTTAGAAATGCACAGCTTAATTTGTACTGCTTTACAGCCTGGTCTCTGTCTTTTAATGCCGTGTAACTTGTTCTTTATAGTGGCTCAAGCTGGGAAAGAAACTAAGCGCAGCTTGCAAACTCCTCAGTTCTGCTTCTAAAGCAATAGAGAATGATGAAGTACAGAGACTAAACATTCATTTTCTCAAGGATCTCAGATTATTTTAAACTGAAAGTCACTCAAGAGTTTCATGGATAAAAACATCAAGGAATTCCGTGCAATGTTAAGTGTTGGTGTAAGGCAGGATGCAGTGCAAGCCCTAAGAGCTATTCTGTTTGAAAGGGCAATCATTCTGGCATAAGCCAAATCATTTTTGCAGAGCCCTTGCAAGTGTTGCCTCCCATCACTGAACCTCTGGGTCTTCCCTACCTAGTCCCACCAGGTGTTTCCCCACAGCACTGATCACTCTCCATGTGCCACCACTTGAAAAAACACACAAACTGCTTTGAAGGCATCTGCAGCACAGGAGCAAGAGCCCTCTGAGGCCCGCAGAACAGGACCTCCAAGAAACAGCTGAAAGGCTTCTCAGTCATACCAGCTACAAGAGAAAAGTCTGAGGGAAGTCTTGAGCCTGTGGATGCATACGAGGGAGTGGAGGGAAAGGGGGCACAGAGAATTTCTCCACCTAGAGCAGCAGATCTGCCAAGTTATAAGCTGGCTACAGTCACACCAAGAGAGCAGGAGGCTGATTAGCAAGGTGATATGTGGAACCATGAGGTAGACCACTGCTCTTTCACCAGCACCAACCTAGCAAAGCCAAGCCCTGCTATACCAAAATCAGTACTTGCTCTGATCTCTTAAACTTGTCTCAGCCTATCCCTGGCCCTTGGATGCTGCTTGCTCAGCCAGCCCTGCTCCCCACACACCACATTTCCGCTGCTGCAGATTTCAGGGCTGCCAGACCAACACGTTTCCATTCACTGGTCTGGGGGGGTGAACAGTCCTTGCCCACAAAGTAGCCACCCCCAGCACTCTCCCCTGCCCAGAGCCTGCTTTGCCTGTGCCATCCCCACACCACTGCCACACCACAAGGCACAGGCACGCTGGGAGGACAGCCTGGGGCAAACCCACCCGTTCCTTTTGGGCAGCAGATATAAAGACACACACACTATTGTATGCTCTTACTGTAAAGGTAAAACAGGGGGCAAAGGAAGCAGGGAAGGAAGGAAGCTACATTAAGCTTTCAGTTAGTTAAAATAAATCTCTCTTCCCCTCCCCTTCCCCCTGGCCTCACATACCCAGTTCTAAACATCCCTTCCCACTCCCAGCACAGAGAGTTGTCTCTCAGGATCAGGCTCCAAATGCAGGCTTTGTGCTTCAACCAGGCTGTGCTCTGAGGAATTGCTTCCTGAACGACCAGAGGGAAACACCACATGGAGTCACAGCACAGCACACGGGTCCAAAGCACAAGTTTTGTGGAGCACATCTGAGAGAAGGAAGTACAGCAACCTTCACATGCTGCACCCAGTGTCAGGCCAGTAAAACAGCATGAAATGCTTTCAGGGTCTTAACTAGTTCAGCTTTTTTAGAAGAACGGTATGACAAAAGCACAAAAATAGATCAGCTTTGGCTCATATAACTGATTATTCTTTTAGCAAGGTTTCAACCACATGTGAAGTAGTTTCAGTAATGGTGGCAACAACCAGCACAAAAGACAGCAATACGACTTCACAAGTTAAACAAGCACTTAAAATACTCAGTAAAGCACACAAATCATAAAGGGCACAGATGTCTTAAAAAGGCCAAAAGCCACCTCTGCTCTCTTTCACTGACATTAGAAAAAGTTACTGAGAGCATTGCAGATCTGCTGCCTAACTTTGCCCGTACACAGAAGAAATAAATTTGGAAGCTCTATGTATTGGATTAGGACACAAAAAACCCACCCCAGAACATCTGAGTGAAAACGTGCCCATTCAAATGACTGCATAAATAGGGGAGTGACTCTTTAGACAGCTAGGAAGCCTGTGAGTTTGTAGCCATGTCAAACTGCGCTATTTTTAACATTGTGTGTCAAGGGCACATGCCTAGAAAGCGCTTTCACTGCTTCAGCAGTTCACAGGAAAAACAAGGTAGACAAGCACATGCTTATTTACAGACAGAGGAGCCCAGATCTTGTGTGTGAATAATCACATGGGGCTGCTTCAGTTTCCCAGGGTGACTCACTGGGGCAGCACCAGGGCTCCTGACACAGCCCGGAGCTCAGCGCTAGCGGAAGGAAATGGCTGCAGAGCACTCAAAAATCCTGAAGCAGCACAAGAGGGGCTGGGCAGCAAAATGAAAGCTAATGGACTACATTAAATTTTTTTTTCAAGCGAAAAGTAAGTATTGCAGATAGGCAAGAATGATAAAGGGTCTGCAAAAAAAAAAAAAGAAAAAGGTGACTGTTGTCAAAGGTCTTGCATTACCCACTGGTTTTCTATTTTAGGTTCTACATATGACTAATTTTCAAACTTTCCAGTACCTCTAGCACCAGCTGTTCAAGAAAACCCCAGAAAAACGTTTCATCACTGAATGAAAGCCTGTACAGACATCTAAAGGAGGCAAAAATCCTGACCTTAATCCTGACCACCATTTCTATTGTTATTCAATACTTCCAAAACTCAAACATGGTGCTTAACAGCATAAAGTCACACTTTACTTCATAGCTCACATTTGTTAGTAGAAAAAGTTATCAAACAATGAAAATTTTACCAATGCATAAAATGCTTGACCCTCTGCTTTCAATTAATGCCTATATACCTGCAATTGTGTCCAGCCACTGTCACAGACAAGTCTGCTGCATTTTTCACTATCAAGTGTCCTTTATTCGGAACATCATCTGAGTAGTTTCAAGCAAATTCTCTACTGTGAGGCACTGGCAGACTCACGAGTGTCCTTACACTTAGCTAATAAGCTTTGCAGTGAGAAAGGCAACAAGGACTAAAAGATGCACAATTACAGAAAACTGGACATAAACTCCTCCTTTCTCTGCTCTAGTGGCTTGGGGGAACCACAAGAGCTGTGCTTAGGCCATCTACAAGCAATTAAACAAATCTTTGGTCAGCAGCAAGGTCAGATCTCCACACCTTCACCAGCTGTGTCAGAAAGCTGGCACAGTAAATGAACAAAACAGCTATGAAGCACTGCATTGCCTGAAAACATGGCAATAAATAAGATTTTAATAGGATAAACGTATAAGCAAGACAAGCAGCATTCTACATAAGATTACAGAAGGGCTTCTGCACCCAAGAGTTTTATTCTTTAAAGTTACGTCTGTGCCTATCCTACCAAAAAACTTTACAACTTAGTATGTGGTCTGCAGCATCCTCAACAGGTATCCCAGGAACATGAATACTAGAGGAAGTACTAATTAACAGCTCATTGCATGCTCTGCTCATTTTGAACACAAAGACGGAGATTAGCTGCTACATGCTCTCCAGAGCCCTAGTGGAAGAAGCCATTCCACTGTTACAGCCCTGAAGTAGAAATTGGAAGAAAATAACCCAAGTCAGTTTACTTGAATTTTCTAATTGCATAGAAAAGTCTTCACAGCTACGCTGACCTCAACACCCATTTTCACTTGTTCGAGAAACTACTCTAAGTTTTGTTTAAGAAAACAACTTTCAAGAGTATCTCTTTTCAAACTCTTGCAGATAATGAAACATTTAAGTGCTGTGCTGACCAGCATGGTCCACACACCACAGATACTCCAACAGCAAGTACACGTGACAACTGCACCCAGTGTTATCTATACAGAGTTCAGGGAAGAAGACAAGGTCAACCAGCAAACAGGTCAGAAGGCAGGAGTGGATGGCACAAAATGTGGTCAGACATTGCTCTGAGGGGTTACCAGAATGACAGTGCTGCTTTAACAGCTTCACATGGCCTTGGCTGCTGTGACTGGTGTGCAAACTGTGCTGTCCTTAGGACAGTAATTAGGGACAGCACGGGACTGTGTAAAATTCCTGTTGCCAGCAAAGCAAGAAAACAAGTACAGCTTGGGATTGGGTGGGAGGGGGAGGGAAGAGAATGGAGAGATATTTGCATCTCTTTTTGGCTGCATTAGTAAATAAGGTGTCAAGAAACAGAAATCCCACTAATTTTCCATAGGAACAGATGTTTGCTTAACACTACCTCACTTTCAACACTTGCTCATAGAGAGTACGTCACACAAAACATGCTGCTAAAAAAATAAGGGAAAACAGAATAAAACAGAAGACAGTTCCAAGTTACTGTGTCTAGGTAAGCAAAGTAGGATATGGACCTAATCCCCATATTGCATCTTCTCTCCTAAACATGATCATATCCCTCTGCTACTACTCAGGTGATCAGTATAAACCACAGGTGATATTTTCATAAACCAGCCCAGCATGACTGTTTTGTGAGCATCCACACTGCTGAAGTTTAGAGATCACAGCTAAAGACTTTGGGCTGTTCTACTGCTGAAAAATTACCCAGCTAAACCCTACAGCCATGGGGTGAAGGGTGCAGGTAATCTGCCCTCCAAGCCTGACCAATTACTCATTGGGTTGCAGCAAACCTTGATCTCAGCTATGGCATGTGGTTACCTTTGTCCTTCTCCCAACTCTCCCAGTCATGCAAAGCATGAATTGTGTTACCCCGGCCACTTTTAACCCTCAGTTCACAGCAGCAAAGTCTGCCTGCACCACCTGCCCTCCAGCTCTGACCCTCTGGGACTGCCTCACTCAGACAGGGCTTTGCACATGGGATCCAAAATGGTCAGTCAGTGCTGCATTCTGTTGGGAAAGGGACCTGGAGAACAAGTGAGACTGAGGGAAGAGAAGCAGCAGCAAAGTGGAAAAGCATAAGGAAAGTTAAAAAAAAAATAGGGGGATGATAGGTATATAATTGCATAAATCTGAAGGCACCAAGGTTATGCTCAGGGTTGTTTTTTATCACTTTGCCTCAAACTATTAAGTAAGTGACATTCTTAATTTTGAATAAATTTGTCTAAAATGAAAGCAAATACTGTATTTTAAACACTGTCTTAATACAAAATGCAACAGCCTTTCATTGGCATCTGTTAAAACTGTGTCCCAC
This sequence comes from Petroica traversi, assembly GCA_025920805.1. Taxonomy (NCBI): domain Eukaryota; kingdom Metazoa; phylum Chordata; class Aves; order Passeriformes; family Petroicidae; genus Petroica; species Petroica traversi. Next base: position 30,537,604 of record JAHLSL010000022.1, read on the forward strand.
CAAGTGTCCACCTAGTCAATAGCTGGCTTATAAAACATAGTTCAGTGCTTCTAATCTAACAGCAGTAATATACTACAGTGTTATTCAAGGCAACTGTTTCAAAATACAACTTCAGTTAATAATTCTAACACTTCATTGAAGATGATATTCCAAATAAAGGATAGTGAAAAACAAAGTATTCTGAAAGTGTGGTTGCCTTCTTTTTTAGATGAGCAGAGGGTCTGACAGAAGGACCATCCAAAATCATGTACATCTTTTAGATAATGGAAATGAACTACGGATTTCAAGACCTGATTATACACACATGAAGAGGCAAGGCTGAGAAAAGCAGACTGCTTTAGAACCTCCCACGAGTCACTGAATTTGGAGTTCCCGTTACTTTAAGCCCAACCTATCTTTAGAATTAAGTTCTGCTAATTGGAAGATGTAAAGGCAACAATATTACTAAGAGACACATTGCCCAAGTGCAGAATACACCTCCATTAGTTGTTTTTCCTGCAACTTTACGCATAGGCAAGTTTTTGTAGTAAAATGGACATGAAATGACACTTCTCCAATATTTAAATACATTAATTTTTTTATCAGTGTAACTTAGTTCATACATTCATGCACATTTTAGGAGGCATGCATGTTTTTAAGTTCAATACTCCCAGTAAAGTGCTAAATAAAACAGTGATTTATATAACGAATCATAAAAAGAAGCCTCACTCTGAGGAACTAGTATATATGAAAAGATACAGAGCTTTAAGTCTTCTAAACCTTAATGACTACTAAATTTTTCTTCTCAAGATTACTGCCATTGTTCAAGAAGAAGAATTTTCTTGCATATATTGGAATTGGCCAGCCACAGATCACTGAGGTGACATACTTAAAAAGTTAGAATTACACTGGGTTTTAATTCAATATAGTAAGAGGATGTGATCTGTTACTGTAACAAGTAATACAGTTTGCCATCATTTTAACTTCACCTTCATTGTTGCCCTTCTTTAAAGCTGTATCTTTGCCCATAGTTAGCTTTCCTGGCATCACCATTTCCCAGTTTGTTGCCACTGTATTAAAGGCAAAACCAAAAACCAGCAAGGAAGGCAATCACGGTTATGCTGTAGAGAACTGTTAGGATTCCACTGAAAGTAACTACCAAAAATAACTTAGAAAAAACAAACCACATACACACACACAAAAATAGCTCTCACACAAACAACTAAGTTTCATTTTTACTATACTTCTTTTAAACCATTAATGAGTCATCACTTAAATCACTAGCTATGTTTATAAAGAAATATTCACACAGTAAACTAGAATTCATAAAATGACACTGCATACATTTCATAGAGCATGTTTTTTCCCCTTTAAACTAATTAGAGACACAGGATTTCACTGATTTTAAAGAAAGGGTGTTGATTTTTTTTTTTTTAAGATTAGCATTTTGAAGTGTATTTACCACAGAAACTGTGTTTCACCTCATGGCAAAAGTTCAACATCTACTTACTTAGCCTACACAAAATTTTCCTCTTTACCAGAAGGGTTTTCCACCAAAAATGAGCCCAAGAAAGATCGTGGTGTAGCTGAACAACATAAAATGCAATTAGTGGTAAAGTCTTTGTAGGTTGTGTCATTTCATATTCTTTCCGTGGCTTCATGGGGCAGCGAAGGCTTCATTAGAACACACTCCAAGCAAAGACCGACTCCTGCAATTACTGCCCACTTTGATTAGTCTTAATCTCAGTGGAAGCACAGCAATTTTCACTGATTGCTTGTTTGAGGGACTCGCCATTTGCGCAATGTTTATTTTGGGCTGTGGCTGAGGGCGGGGTGTAGCCAAATGGGCACTCTCCCAATCCAGATCACACAAAACACGGCATTCGCACTCTAGGAACATCTCAGCCTCAGCCAAACCCAGCGAGCCCGCCTGTGTCGGGAAGGGCTGCGCTCGGCAAGACCCACCCCAAGGACTCCTGCAAGATGAAAACTGCATCTCCTCATCCTGGCAAGCCCCACCAACCAAAGCACTGCCCAGAGACAGCAGGAGATGGTGGTGTGTGCAAACTTTGTAGTGAAGTGTCCCAGGTTACAAAGGGAGGAGCACAGATATACCTCGGGTAAAATAAGGAGCAGCTGTGAAGAACTGTGCAACAAAAAGTGGACTCATCAGGAACAGCAAGAGGGGACTGTGCACAACACACTTCCGGAATATTTAAAAAACCTGTATTCCTCACCTAAACCAAACTGGAAAATCCAGATGACAAATACCTTTACTTATGGTGGCCTTCCATCCACACACAAACCCTGATTTCACTAGATAGATCAGTGAAATATGCAGGACACACATTCAAGAGCAAGTGCCCTGCTCATTCAATCATCTCTGATGATCCCAAAACAGATTTTAATGAGGAGCATACCACTTACAGTGCAAGCTGTATGCCTCATGATATCAGAAAACAAAAAGGAAGAAGCTATGCCTTTTAGTTTCCCACATTTCCTCTCTAATCTTTTGCTTTCTTGCTCCCTGGAGTAAAGATCTTCTCACTGATAGGTTGTGGAATGTTGGGCTGATTAACAGATTTAACATACACAACAGAGGAGACAAGAGCTACAATAGCATGAGACTGCAGGAAAGAGCAAAGACCATGTTAATGACCGCCTTATGGCTGCAGCTGGAGTCAAGCAGCAGGATTTCCTCAGACAGCATTGCTACATCTGGATCCCTCTCCAAGGGAAATGTAAAGCAATGTTTCTGCAAGATATTCTGCCAGATATGCCAAAGCCACAAAAGCATGCAAGAGTCAAGGTTGATATGAACTCAAATGCTAGTAAAAATAGAAGTTAATACACCCTAGCATAATAGTTACCTCTGTTTCAGGTGACGATCATACCTTGGCAAGGAAAAACCACAAGCAGCACATAACACTGATCACTAGAAATTAGTTACAATCAGTCAACGAGTTATGGAATACAAGCAGTGGGGTAAAAAAAGCAGTTTCATCAACTCAAAAGAAAAGGGAGACCTTAAAAAGTGTAAACAAGCAAAGTGCTATTCAGATATTTTTGAACAGAAAATCTGTCTGCAGAACTGCAAACTAATACCTCCAGAACTTGGTTCCAGAAGCAGTTTGCAGTACAACACAATCTACTATCAGTTATGTATGAAACATTTGCTGTGCTGATAATGTTTATTTTACATCTGCCTATCCCAAATTCAATTAATATTCTTCTAAAACCCTAGCAGAGTATGACTTGATGGCAATGAACAGGGAATTAGGAGACCTAAGCTTACTTATGGTCATTTCCCCCCTGCATACTACATTTGGTAGATTTCTACATTCTTAATGACCATGAACAGTTGATGGAAGCTGAGTATTCTATAGGTTATAGCTTTATACATAAGATAACTACAACATAAAGTCTTAATTTAGGATCTTGTATGCATGACACACATGCTGATATTTATCAAAGGTGCAAAGAATGCTGTTACTGGTTAGCACAGAATATGAAGGCTTTATATTAAGAATACCTACTTGAGCTAGCTCAGTATAAAACTTCCTGGCAGTTCCGGTTATACAGATTTTTTTTTTCATTTGGAAAATTAATTCTAGTTTCCCTTTAAATTAAATAAAAGCAGAGATTTCAGACAGAATTCATAGAAAGCATCCATAAAGTTGCAAGTGGTGAAGTAGTCTATTATGTCTAAAATAATATTTGTCACATCACCCCCCCCAAGCATTTCTTAGGTCTACAAACAATGATAGTGCTTCTACAACTTTAAGTAATTTTCTCACTAAAACAAGAAAAAAAACCAAGGCATCTGTAAACCTAGTTATTTTGGTGAAATAAATACTCACAATTATATAGTTGCAACTGCTTAGTTGGAACTCATAGTTCCCAAAAAGAAGGGGTTTAAGTTTTCCCACCCCTTCACTCTGTGCATCTTCAAGGACTGTTGGAATGCTAACCGTCTCAGTATCCCCTAAATTTTGGCTATCAAATGATTTGGAAAGAATGACATCTTCAGCACCAAGACTACACAAAAACTGGGGGGGGGAAAAAAAAATCCATGTACAGGGATTCAAAACTCTTTAGGTCAAGCTCATAAAATACATTTTCCATACCAGTCCCTGGCAAGGAGGATAAGATGCCCTCTGTCCCTACCCCTGTCCTGATCTTTGAGGGAAGCAAAAGGCCCAGGAAAACTGTGTATCCTACTAATCCCAGGTGCACTCAGGGAATGCAGCATAAGGATGTTACCATGAGCTGCTGTGGTTAGAGCATGGAGGACGGGGAGGTGGGAGATGAGAAAACAAAAACGTCTTCCTTCAACAGTTATTTGAAATGAGAGAAAAAGGGAATTACGGAGCACTCCTATTTGCCACAAAGGCCAGGACCTTGGCTCACAGACAAGGAGCTTCCTTTTGGGCCAGTAAGTCTTCAGGTAGGAAGCCTCACCCAATAGGTTTGCAAGCCTAGAAAGCAAATGGGTAAAGTGCCTGCTGAAAAAACACACTCCAGGGTGCAACAGGACAGCTCACAGCTACACTTTTCTGCTAACACCAGCATCAGAAACATTACCAAGCAGGTAAGACAAATTTATTATTTAGCTTATTTTTTGCTCAGCTCAGGGAAAAAAAAAAAACCAAACTGGTGAAAGGCAAATACTTTGTAAGTAGAAAGATGGGGACGTCAAATGAGAGAATAATTCATGGACAGCCACTGTGGGTTTTTTCAGGTAAAGTTATGAAACTACTTATTAGCGGGTTTAAAGACAAACAGAGAAAAGGTTGAGTTTGGGGTTGTTGTTGGATTGTTTGGCTGGCAGGGGCATGTCAGGTTTGTTTTTTAACTTTTCTTCTTCCCAGACAAAAATTGGGATTCAGCTCACGGTAAAATTTTCCTTTGCTGATTTATAGAAATACCCCTGAACTGTTCATCTGGCATCAGACTAACAGTCTGGGAAGATCTATTTAAAAGCATTTTTAAAGTCTTAACTAACTTTGCATGAGATGTTAGAACTTAGCTAGAGACTTTAATTTTCAACCTTTTTATATTCTACATTTTTCTTTTGCCAAGTTTAAGATGTCAAAAAGAAAAGCAGAACTAATATTCAGTATCTATAATTAACTTCTTAGACAAAAAATTGAATGTGATGATATCAATGTCCTGAAACCTAATATTCAAGTGATTCCTCCCTTGATTATAAATTTACCATTGCCTGAATGAGAGAAAATTCTTGTGAAAGGAAGTGTGTACCTTTATCTGCCCTAATTTGATGACATAAGATAAACATTCTTCAGAAGTATTTATTTTACCACATTTTCAAAAAAAACCCCCAAAATTTCGAACTCTTAACTTTCACAGCTAAGAGGCTTTGCCATGACCCAAAGAAGTGACAGATGAACCAAGCCAACACACTGCAGAAGTCTGTAGGGTTTTTTAAGGGGCTTCCCCCCACAGAGATTTCTCAGGCAGAAAAAGTCAGCAGTATCTGCTCTTATGCTTTATATACTAGCTTTATCATTATTCATTGAAAATTTCCCATTGAGACTGAAGGCAACTTTTTCTCTTACTTGCAAAATGGAAATTTCTTCTGTCCCATACCTGATCACATGAACTTGATTAGATATAAGAAGGCAGGAGAGATGTTTTTGACCACATACAGAGTAGAAAATAGTCAAAGTTCTGCTGGAACAGCTGTTGATCATTTCTGGTTGTACTTACTTCCAATAAAACAGGAATTCTAAAGAGAAAAACTGTCAAATGCCACTCCACCACAAAGGTTTTTCACTCCACTAGTTACAGGGCAGTTTACAACCTGCTTGCTCCTCAAATAGGATTTTTTTAATGAGTCAGTATAGAGAACATCAAAGTACTTGTCTTCCACTCCACCTTTTCACACAACCTGCACTACCTGCTTCTCTGAACAGGGCAAATTCTGCTCCAAGTCAAAAGCTCTGTGGTCTTCTCACTTGTGTATTTGATCTGGTGGGATTCATGTTTATTAAAAATATTTTTAAAGGCCTTAAAAAAATATATGCACAACACTGCAGAGTTCTCTGTGTGTGATCACACTAGCAGGGTAGTGGATGTGCACATGGGGACCCTTCCTGGTGCCAAGCACTGCCAAGGGATGGACTGCAGGAGCAGTAGCAGCAGGGATCTCCAACAGACACTCCTGTGCTCCACCACCAAAAAACCCTGCTGCCCCTCAGCCCAGCTCAAACTCCCTCCTACCTTGCAGAATCCTGGGGTCAGCTCTGAGCAGCTTTGCATCAGCAGCCTGGCATGGCCAGGAATAACTTTTCAAGTTTGCCATTACCCCAGGACCAGACGAGTTCATTCCTTAATCTCAAGGTTAGTCTCCCCTGCACTTGTGAAGCTCCCATCATCAGCTACTAAAAGAGCTGGTCTCACTGCATCCAAAATGCAAGCGAAAGACAGGTACCTTCTTTGCCAAGCAGAAAGACATCTTACAAGTTTTATGCAGGAGGGGAATGCTTTTAATCCCACAAAGCTCAGAAGATAATACCATGCAGAAGAATTTGGAGCAGTGCAGAGTAGTCAATGCAATCCAAGGATACTGGAGGCTGCAGCTCTAACATCCCTTACACATTACAGTCTCAGTGACCCATTGCTTGCCTCACCTCTGTGAGGCTGCATTACTTTGCTGTCTAAAATGGTGGAGAAATTAACAATCACTCCACAATGGAAACACAAGGGACCAATGGAACACAAGGGTGGCCACAAAACAGGTTGGTTATGGCAAATTAGTTGGAACTGTAGACTTGCATGATCTCAGAAAATCAAGTACTCATACTGCAAGAACAAAAGAAGTTGTTCCTGTCTTTGCTTTGCAACAGACAAACTTTCCAAAAGGATGGAGGAGGTGATTGCCTGCAGACTTTAAACAGGAAAGCACAAAGGGCAGTGCAAGCACATCGTGCATCCCAAGGAAGCTGCAAGACCAGACTTTAACAAGCTGAAACAAAGCATTGCATAGCTTATATCTATTTTGGAAACAAACCCACACTTCCATGTTGAAGCAGGTTAAGATATTTCATTAGTCAGGTGAGGACACTGCGTTCAGAGTTCTCCTATTTGTTTTACAAAGACAGAAGTTACTTTAAGATCATAGGGCCACACAAAATAGTCACCAACACATGCATTTCTGTAGTGTCCAGAGGCACCCCTGGACATGGGCTTAGACTAGAAGCTGTCATGCAGCAAAGTGGTGGAAGTCATGGGCACTTATCTCTAACATTAGTTAGCAACACCTGATTTTTTTCCCTTCCTCCCAGGTGCTGAGCAGGCCAAAATTTATGTTCTCTTCTGATACATTTTGTTGTAGTTCTTCCACCCTCCTCTTAGATCCCACAGTGGATTTCACAGCCAGAGAGCTCAGGTACCTGGTGTCTGGTTGTAATGGATATACACAGCATAGCTAAAAGAAGTTCATGTATTTTATACAGCCATCTGCATCTGCTAAAGGTGTTCATAGTCCACCACAATCCACTGAGGATTGCACAGCGGAGAGTCAAACTCACTGATCTACCATGAATCTCCTCTGCACATTCCCACTGCAGTCCCAGACACAAACCCCTGTTTTCAAGTATCCCAGCCACTACACTGCTTATTCTACTACATGTTTGAATAAAATGGGAGTCACCAGGAGCAGATTATCTCCTGGGTATGAAACCCAAATCTGCTGATGGATTACCTACATTAACTAACTGCTGAACATTAGCAAGAGGCTGAAATGAAATGGAAACAAGAAAATCTAAAATATTATAGTCACTAAAACACTTAAGTCATCCCAGCTTATGATAGCAACCCAAACCAGCAGCCATTTGGGCTGCAAGAACCAATACCAACAAATCAAAGTTGGGGATAATGGGCTGATCCCACCCTGCCTGAGAGAATGCTACAGGTCCACAAGTCCCATACCCCAAATGAAGAAACAAAACAATTCTATAGCTGGGATGTATTACACATCACTTCACTGTAAGCTTGCATGAAAGGTAAATTTCTATAGATTTGGACAGGAAAGCAGAGATACCAGGAAACAACATGCCAAAAAAAAGGAAACAAGTGGTGAGAAGACAGGATACTGGATTTGCCCTGACAAAACTTTGCTGAATCTCCACAGTGACAGTAGCACACACTAAGGGGCAGCAGATTCATAACAACCTCCAAAAGGGCAACAGCTGCTATATGGAGTCCTGAAAGCTATAGGTTTAATTATACAATTAATTAATTGTATAATGCAACAATGTGCTGAGCAGCACCTTCCTAGAAGCCACTGGCACATCATTACAACCTTCCACTTCAAAGTACATAGCTGAGGGTGACCTCCTAGCTGCTGCTCACACTGGGTAACTATGAGTTCAGCAAGGGAGTTATGTGAGCAAATAAGTGAAATGGTTGCATGAACAGCTATCTACTACTCACATAACAACAGCCTGATTTTATTACTAAGACAACAAAAAAAACCCCAGCACCCAATAAAAGGTGTTGATTTGGATTCATTTCTTACACATGCATTCAATCCCCTATTAGGTTTTATAACAAAGCAGCTGTTTGCAAGGATAGTTTTAATCTGTCTTCCCTTCCCCCTGCAAGTTAATGGTGGGCTACAGTTTTCAGAGTGATTTCCTGTTTGCATTATATTCTAAAAATCCTGCTCATTTGCTTCACTAAAAGGCATGTGCTTGGAAGTGGTTCTGATGGCTTTTAGTCACATCCCCCCTTTTTGATTGCCACAACACTCAAATGCCTGAAAATAAGGGAGCTATTTCAAGTTACATTCGCTTCCCTCCCTGCCCACATGTACTTGGCTACCAGTTTGGGACACAGGATCAGAGGGAGCTTCAGGCTTCAGAATAACACAAAATTAACAGAACTACACATCTTTTCCCCCTGCTCAGCAGATTTGGTTCTGTTGGTGTTCACCTACATCTTGGAGACCTCCTACCTATTTTTCATGTCTTTTTCAAGGCACGGCCCAGGAACCAGTACCCAAATCCTCACAGCATCCAGGTTCTTAGAGTGAGTGCTAGCTGCTGGATGAAATGGCACTGTGCAGCTGCAGGTTCTGTTGGTATCTCTTGCCCTCCCATAAGATTGTGACATTTCATTGTGCCTGATACAACAGCTTCACTGCTTGCCTCAGTTGTGTCTCCCTTTTCCTGCAGGAGATTCTACAGCTGAGGTAATTTCTTCCTTTGTCCCGCTCATCCAAGAAATCACTTAAGATTTTTCTGTAACACTGAATGAAAGCAAGTAGGAGTTGCAAGAAGGGACACAGATGGGGCCTCAGTCTTGAATGGCCAAGCTCAAGGCTACAACCAAAGCAGGGACTGTGGGAGGGAGCACGGGAGTGATTCAGCAGAGGAATTGTACAAGTAACAGTGAAGTAGCAGGTTTGTGTCAGGAGAAGCCCCACAACAGCCTTGCTCATTGGAGAGAGAGCCCAAGAGCCAGTTTCCACTTGGCCAGCAAGCAAGAGAAAACACCCAAGCACAACAGTGCAGAGATGTGCTGACTGCCATCGTGTAACAGCATCAACAGGACTGGAACTAGCCAGAGCCTTGTAAATAATCACATTTTGTTTCCCTCCCTCCACAAAAGAGCCAGTTGCATAAAGTTAGGTCAACATGTGGTACGCATATGATTCAAATGTAACATTTCCTGGCAACCAGCAGCATGCCCAGAGGAGGATCTGCACTACTGATAATGTCAATTTGTGCCATGGCCATCATAAAAAAGAAAAGTCTGCTAATCTCTTGAGACATAAGAAGCGAGCCCCATTCTACTTACTAGCTTTCCACTGATTTTACTGCAGTTTTTTGGTTAGTTGGCTGGTTTGGGGGGAAGAGGTTGTTGTTATTTAAAGGAGCAAATACATACACAGAGGTCTCTGACAGCACCTACCTTCATATAGTGAAACAATCTAAAATGAAATAATGCACAATTTAGTTTCTCATTTCCAAATCAATAAAAATTTCCAAGAATGGACAAGCATAATCAAGAATGGGAAACAGCTTCCAAAAACAGCTTAAGCAGGCACTACCTCTTCAGTATGAAAAAGACAGGGCTGAGGACTAAAGGTCATTAAAACAATAATTAAAACCGAGGGGGAGAAAAAGTCAACATAGCTGTTAGTATTCACTCTTCCTTCTAAAACAGGAGCTGAGAGATAGGTGGAAATTCAAAGCATATGAAATGGGATGGGTTCTTCCTTCAACATGCCCTAAGACCATGCCACTTCACTGGAGTGTATTGTGGATGTCAGGAGTTGGCCTGGTTCAAGAACATGCTTACCAGAAGCTCTAGATTAATTTCTCAAATACAAACTCACTCATTTTAGGTCAGGAGGTTTCAGGGCTGCAAAATGCCAAAAAGCCAGTAGACTGCTCTAGTGAGCTATGAGTATATCCTTGCCCTTACTCCTGTAGCTCTCCTGAGGCATAGCCAAGGTGGTTAGGTGACTATGCATTAACCTCCCTTCTGACCCAGTGTTGCTGATTTCATGTTCTTTATGCACAAAGTATGAGTAGAGTGAGTTCAAAATCATTGAGGCCACTTGAAGTTAACATTTCTCTATTCCTTTGACTACTGTAAACAAGAGCTCAAAGTTTCTCCTACTATTGCTGAGGAGCAACCTTTTCATACATTTCATACATTTCCTTAAATTCTTTTTCAAATAATACAATAGATAAGTATGAAGAAACAAACCCTGCTGGTGGCTTCTTCTTTCAAGGCAGGTAACTGAAATGAGTTCAGAACTTCCCCAAGAGCAGGACAGGAGTAACTAGTTTCTTAATCACACCAATTTTACAACATCTGAAGGGCATTTTTGTTTATAAAAGCATGTCACTTTTTCTGCAGATTCATACATGCCAAAAGAAAAGGTATGGATGCTAATTTCTTCAGGAGTTATGGGCTGCACTCTCAGCATCTAAAACCAGCACTTCAGCAGAAGACCTAGGTAGGAACTATTGGTTCCTTATTTGACAGAGAGAAACCTAAGTGAGTAAGATTTGGATGTCAGGCAGCATGAATAATTAATTAGGAGAGAGTAAATACACATGTGAAAGAAAGAAAAATTATGTCAACAGCTTTGACAGGGATAAGTACCTTTTTCTCATAAGAAAAATATATTACTTTGTAGAGCAAAACCACGCTTTGGGACTTCTGCTACAAGGTTGCAAGTTTCAGAAGCTAGAGTTTTCACCAAGTAGTCCCTGGCAGTTTGGGGTTTATACTATTATACTATTATTGACCTATTACCACTGGTAAAAGGTCATACAATTACATGTGGAACGAAGCCCTTCCCAGCAGTGTGGTGGTGCTACTTACTTTGTTTCTGGGCTGTCTCACTTCAAGGCGGTTTGAATAAAAAAAATTATCATTCCGTTTAAGGAAATCTATCCAGCAATGGCATAGAGCAATCTATCTGCAGACATGCAATACCATTCCCAGGTGTTTTCCCTGATATATACATAGGTGACAGACTTGCACAGGTTCCACATCCAGCCTAACTTCCACTGATGATGCTATGCTGAATAACATTGAGGATCAGAGGACTGTGCCCTACCTGGCCACTTTCTACCTGGAGGGCAGATGTAAGTCTACCTGGCAGCAAAGAAAGTCAGCAATAGCCTATATCAACAGGAACATGGGCAACAGATGGAGGAAAATAACAGAATACTGAATAAAAGGGGATAACCAATCACATCCATACTTCACCAGTTTTGAGACCTCCAGTACAAGACACCATTGAGGATCAGGAATTAATTCAGTGAAGAACCAACCAAGACGACTGGAGACTGGAACACCTCTCCAGTGAGGAAAAGCTGAGGAAAATGGACATGTTGAGCCCAAAAAATGGAAGGCTTTGCAGTGAGCACAGCAGCAGCCTGCCACAGAGGTTATTGAGAAGATGGACCCAAGCTCTTCACAGAAGTGGAGGGTGGGAGAACAGGACAAGAGGTTTAAATTGACACAACAGATGTCCCCACCAGTTATAAGCAAAACAATTCTCACCAACGGGATAATTAATCCTTAGAAATGTTCACCCAGAGAAGGTGCATGAACTGCATTTCTTGAGATCTCCAAGACAGGAGAAAACCCTAAGCAATATGGCTTGAATTCAACACAGAGTGTTGATTTGAGCAGAATGTTGGGCTGTAGACCTCCAGACATCCCTTCCAACCTGAATGGTTTTGTAATTCTCAGAACAAACCACTGGATAAAGCAGTTGCATCATAATTAAAGTGACTCCTTAAGGAGAAGTTATAGCTAAGGAGTGCAACACCTTGACAACTGAATCCCTGAACCAAGGTCTTCACCAACACCTTTCTAGAACTACATGTAAAAAGTAGATTGGTGTCTGGTTTACCAAAAAGTTTTGAACCAAGAAAATGTCATATGTCAGTTAAGATTTCTCAAGTTTTGGAGTCACTGTTACTGACAGGGTAAACAATAACTATTATTCTAGGCTTGTGAGCAACATATTGTTTTAACAGTGCCAGGCAACCCTGTGGTGACAATGCCAAAATTCTTGCACACTAACAGCTGTTTTAGGTATCAGAACACTTCTGAAAAGTTAAGGTATTACAGGTTGTGGTTTCCTTTATCACAGAAGACTAAAAACCATTAATGAAAGCAAACACTTTTTCTTCTCTCAGTCAAAGGACAAGGGAGCAAATTTGCATGGGGGGAGAATTTTTGATCAACTAGTTGCACTGAAACATTTTCTTTTCAAACCCTTCATTGGCTATTTCTACCACTGAATTCTGAAAGGGAAGTAAGACCTAGAGCTATAAATGCAGTCTCAAAAGAGAAATATTTTGCACATATTAGCTGGAACAGCCAAATTTAACACTTAAAACTTATCAGTTTGCTGTGTTTCGGCAATTAGAGCTATCAGAGCCAAAAGCAGCTCACACTCTAACACAGATATGCAGACAACTCACTGAATCACAAAGCTGTGTAGTTCAGACAAGGCAACAGTTTAAAAGTCTCAGGTCCAAGTGGAAACTTTTCTCCACTCTTTGTCTGTCCCCTCCACAGCATCTCACAAACCTCACCCTGAAATCACTGAAACTTTCAATCAGCTTGCTTAAGATCATGGTCAAAAAGCTGAGACACCTCACAGCACCTTCTTTAAAAGTTATTCAGCCAAATTTCTCTCCTCTGCTGTGAGTTCAGTGGCTGCCTGCACATCCACCCAACACCTCATTTCCTGCTGCGGAACCCAAAATCTTCTACTTCCTCTTCTTTTGGCTTAATTACCTGGGCCATCTGAAGTAAGAAGAGCAACATTCACACCTCTGAACAAGGGTCAGCCAACCAGCTCTGATCCTGAGTCTTTAGATTTCTCTGAAACAGGGTTTTAACACTATGTCTAGCTCCTCTGCTTGGAAGATCACCTGCATCTTCTAGGTGCTTAGCATGACAGAGCCCTGACCTCACTTCTAATTTCTCTACTCATTCCTTAAGCTTCTGCAATTTAAAGTTCCCTAGAGAAATCTTTGTTACTAATGCAATGCTATTTTTCTAAGTCTACAACTAAAATAGATGAACAAAAAACACCTCTATTAGGGGCTTCTAGGGCATTAAGTCATAAAGAGAGGCAGATGCTTGATAAAAGTATTACTATCAGCTGTTCTTAGTAGGACTCTTATTTAAATGGAAAATTGCTGTAGCCTAAATCTCCAAGAAACTTAACTCTCCTCATTGGATTTCCCCCTTGTTTATAACAACTGCATGACAATTACCAGCAATATTGTAACCAACACATTTGTATGAATAAATCAAAGTGAGAAATATGCTTATTGCATATTTATCCAAGGACCTTCACTCCCACACTGTATTTTACACACCTGCAAGTGGTGTTGATTACCTCATGTACACCTGTAAATATCATCCCCTATAATTAAGCCAGGCACTTAAAATCCCAGCATAAGTCAGTATGTCATCTGAAGTGCAAAACTGGGTGGTCTGCCATGGTCACTTTCATATATCAGATTGCCTTACCTGCAGCAAAGCCCAGCCTGATAGTGGGAAATAGATGCATCTCTGGAAAAAACAGTTAATTCAGAGTGTGTGTCCCAGATCACATAACAAACGAAAGATGATCATCATCTCTTTGATCCTCTTCTGACAAAAAGAAAAGGCTATGCTCCCCTAGGTATAGATTCAAGCCCAGGAGGAAGCAGTGCCTTTCTGAGGTTCTGCATTGTCCCAGAAGCTACTCTGCCCTCTATCCTGTAGTTAGGAATCAAACAAAGCATGTGATCAACATTCAAATTTTGTTTGATATACATAATTCTTGATAAATCTCCCCTGTTTCTCACTGTAACAGAATTAATTGGGGGAATGAAGGGAATCTGTCTCCCAAAAGCTTTTGACACTGCCCCCTCATAAGGCAAACACTGACAACAGTACAAGAGCAGGTGAGAAACTGCCCTTGGGATCCCTGACAGGTACAGTCATTCCCAGCCTGCTATCAAACTAAAAGGCTCTGTTCCACAGGGCATGCAGGGACTACACCATCTAATGTTGCATCAGGTTTCTGTTCACTGAATTTGAAGATGGCACAAAGCTGAAATGGAGTGACAATATACCTGGGGACAAGAGCTCAAAGTGATCTTAAACTACAGAAATTACTCTGGAGAAGCCTCATGGGACATTCCCAGGTAAGAGACTTCACAACAATCAATAGCATAGAAATAAGAGTCTTGAGAAGAGATTGAAAGAACTTAAACTCCCTCCTTAACCCTCCCAAAGCATCATAGGTCTTCAAATATGTAAAAGACTGCTGCAGAGAGCAGAATAACATGTTATCCATTCACCTGCTGAGTAGGACAAGTAGTAATTGAAAAGAAATAGAGCTTAGTGCCTGATGTAGCACTCTGTTTTCTGTTTCCTTCTCAAAGATCCCTACCAGAGAGTCCCACACCTAGCAGGCAGCAGCAGATTTGTGTATGCTTAGCTAAACATTATTTTTATAGCACCACATTAAAGTTAAGATTCTTGGAGGCAGCTTAGGGTGAAAGACCATATTTCAGTATATTTTATACATCTTTATTGTTGACTCACCTTACTTCTAGGATTCTTTTCACTGTAGTTACAGCTCATGCCTGCATCTCCTCTTCACATCATGGTTTTAAGAGAAAAACTACTTTTTATAATCATAACTTATTCTTAATTGCTATAGTCTCATTGGTTTTCTTTTCCTAAAACACCCAAGGAACGCCACCTGTCCTCTTCTTATCCCTGGTATTCTAAAATAGGCTGCATTTTAGGCAGGTAGTTTCATCAAGATTAGTTTTTACACTGCATCTCTAAAGAACAAACAATTCACCCCACGGAGCTTGGCTGCTTTATTCAAAGCAGCAATACAAGATACTACAGATCCTCAGGACAGTTATGTGCACTATAAAGACTTACAAACATTTGCCCAGTGAGAATCAGTCTATTTTTTAAATGAAACTGAAAGTTGTCTTACATAACATGCAGATAGGTGGAGATGGCTCAAACCTTTCTTGTACTGTCAAAAATCTCAATGCAGAACCTGCTCTCACTTTGCAGCTCTAGAAATCCTTTTTCCATTGCTACTTCTGCTTGGGGAATCTGAAACATTGGAGGTCTCAACATAACTATGAGACTTCATTTTTCATTTCCATGAAAATGTGAGGAAAAGCAAACCCTGTTTAGTAACATTCTTTTGCCTTCAGAAGAGCTAAATCAGACCTTCCTTCCCACACATTTCTGTCCCCGAAAGCAACCTGCAAGTCTCACAGCAAAGCTAGGAATACACATTCACAGCATTTTTCTTGCTTTCTTTGCTCACTCAACAGGTTCACACTTCACAGGCTCGGCTTTTAGTCTACCTTTTTTGTTACCAAGTTCATCAACACTATCTGTTTATCTGCTCCATCCAAACCGATAAGGAAATAAGCCCACAGAAGATAAGTGGGAACTCTTCAACAGCTACCTTCCTGCTGAGCCAGCAAGTGCCATTTCTGGCACCATCTGTGTCCTGAAAGTCTGTTCTCTAGTGTTTTATCCACTAAACATGGAAGAAATATTTTGAAAGAAAATCTCTTAAAGCATCTTCTGCACTATAGATGCTAGTTTTAAAATGTTTTAAAATAAAGAAATAAAAGGGGCTGGCATTACACAGCTCCTTCTCAGAATTCTACTCGAATCCCTGTTGTTACACCAGTACAAGGTACTTCAGTTCTAAATAACTCTACCTAGATCTCCTTCCAGAGGATGTATAATTTTGTCTTGCAAATACACCTCCAGTGCTGAATACACACAAGCTAAGAGAGAGAGTACTTGCCATCACGAATTAGGAGTCAAATCAGACTGCAGGCCAGGAAAGAGTAATAAGAGACTTATTTCCTTTTCTGCAGCAACCACAGAGCTGGGGTACTTGTGTCCAGTGAGTAAGAGATGAGACTGGTGTATGTGGAGAATGGGAATCAGGGCTGCTCCAAATCCTTCACTAGTCATTATTCTTAGCATCAGTCTGGGCTTGGTATTTCAAGGGTAAGGATAGAAAAGGGGAAGGATACTAGCACTACATACTACACTGCTACTACCCACATACTACCGCTCAAATGATGCACTAGCTGTTTGAGAGTTTGCTTCACAAAACAGGCTTTGTAACAAGATAAAATTATTTATTTAAAAAAAAATATCTGATCATGCACTAGTTCTCCAAATTACTAAGTAGATGCAATAACCTCTATAGGCAAATTCTGTGTAAGCAGCAATAAAGGAAGATTATGCAGGCAGAAGTCACGATGCTTCTACAGAATAGGTCACTGATCCAGAATCCTCACATTCAGACCAGTGGGGCAAAATGCAAGTGAACCCATGGATGAGTAGAAAACATGATTTGGCTAATCCTCTGGCTAAACCAGCCCAGACCCCAACTGCAGTCTGAGGCAAGTTCTAAATTTTCTTAGTTCAGGCAGAGATGATATGCTGTCTTCCCTCCACCTCCACTTTCTCCTAGCTGGGCAAGGAGCACAAGAGTACCCAACCCACACATACAAAAACCTGCAGAACCTTGCCAAAAAATCTTGTGAAGTTCAAATTAATTACCAGACAAGTTTTGTACAAACTTAACCTTGAATGCCTTGGAATAAATTAGAATTTTATCTTTTACAGCTGCACTTTTCAAGTGAGCTCTTCAGGATAGCAACCTTGCGGTTTTGTTTCAAAGTAGTAACTCAGCAGATTATAGCAGTTCATTATCTGCCTTTTTCTCCACCACTTAGCTCTGAATATGGTCTAAAAGGGTTATCTTACCTTTTCTGCTTATACCATGATGGTGTGATAAAGTGCATAGTGAAATCTTACATTACACAGAGGAAAAAACTAAAAGCCCAATTGCTACGTCTGGTTTTAAGAGTCAGTATTGTAATCAGAAATGTCAACCTACAAGAAGAACTCTAGTTGGAATATTTTTGTCAAAAGGGGCAGCCAGAAAAGCAAACAGCTAATCTGAGTTTCTGTGCTTGGTTTCTGAAAAGTCTTGCTATTAAATGCCTGTTGCATTGTGGCCATTTATACCCATTGTTTCCAATCTATACAATATAGTTGAGGGCCAAATGTCTTACCACAAGTTTTCAGGACACCCAGTTACTTCCAAGGGGAAGTCAAAATTACCTCATCACCAAAGTTCATTGTTTTCTCTCTTCTACTAAAGGTGCCAGATTTTACTAAATAAATGTGCATATCTCTTCGAAAGATAAGAGGGTACACCAGTGGAACAGTTTCTAGGTTTTCACCAGAAACAGATTTACTCCAGCATTCCATGAATATCAAAAGCCGGCTTCTATCTACATGGAGAACAAAAGATCTCTGTCAACTGTGGGGCACCTTCCTCAGGTGATGGATCTCAAAACACTCTCAATTCAAACTAAGCTTCAATATTCCCTGAAATTCTTTTCTGGTTTTGGAAGCCTGGAGGCAAAGCTCACCTGTGGTGCTCAGAAGTGGGAGCTGCTACCAATCTCTGCTGCAGATGAGCTGGATTTGAGAACTTTATAGATGACTTCACTATAAAAGGGCCCTGTGGGTGTTTTGTTATAAACCAAGGGCCATCTCTGTGCTCAGAGATGCTCCCTGGGTGCCAGTCCCACATAGCCCAAGGCTCACAGGTGACACTGTGTGACACCCAGGCAGCAAGAGCAGCTGTGAAGTACTGTACTAGAGGCATGCACACCGACTTCTAGGGGCACTCCCACGGGCTTTATAAAGAGCTTGTCTTATAAAGAAAAAAAAAACGTAAACAAGACAGTTACTACAGTTTTGCAAAGAATGGCACTGCAACCTTCCCAATAGTGACTATACCAGGGGAAAAACAATTCACAAGAACATTAATCTGCTGTTCTTTTCATGTATCCTATGTCACAGTAAAAGGAAAGGTGTCGCAGAGTACAAAGTGTGTTTTGTATTTCAATATGGAACATCCATGAGGGCTGGTAGGCTGACTAACCCACAGACCTCTTTCATCAGTTGATTTGGTCTGGTTTTAAGGATTTCACACCTATTAGAAGTCACTCTTGATTCCAGCAATTAACAAAGGGGTGATGAGGCAAGCAAATTGACACAGAGGGACTATAAGGCACAATCTAAGTAAAATCACTCCAGCTGCTACACATGCACACTCACATACCATCCACTCAGAAAATATTCGGCAAGAACACTGCTTCAGTATAAATACCTCTCTGAACATATACATTTCTACTCTCCCCACTAAGAAAGACTTGTTTTAGGGGGGAATCATCAAAAACTTTCTTACATAGTTCAAATGATCTTTGTTCAAGGATTTTAACACCAAAACATATATATAAGAACCCAAGGTAAACTGGCATGAGACAATGCCCTGATGAGTTTAATCAGCAGTTGCTACACTTTATCAACACTGTTTTAAGGACATACAAAGCTTACCTGTTTAAGTGCAGAGGTGCCAGACCACAACACTTACAAAGAAAGTTTAGGAAGTTAGTGCACAAACTGTACTTGGCAGGCAGCCTTGATGATGCAAAAAAAATGCAAAAAAGTATTGAAGAAATTTTGGGGTCTGCACGCAAAAGGTCAGTTCTGTAAAGTTAACTGGAGGGCATGTAGGTAGGGCTGAGACGATGGTAATAGGGATAATTTTATCTCTTCCTTTGGAACTTTAGGAAGACAAAGTGTTTTTAAAAAGACGGGCAGAGAAAACATCTGTCTGAGACCAGATGTCACCACAGAAACTGCAACAATGGAGAAGAGGGATCATTTAAGATAAGAAGCAGATGGGAAATGGGGTAGATACCTGTAATATACAAGCAGTATTAGCTACATGTGTAAGGAGCCATGAGCGGGTAGAAGCATTTTTAAATGCTCAACAGCACCTCTGTTTAACATCTCTGCTCATTCACATCTCTAAGTTGTATGCTTTTGCTCTGATACTTACTATTCCTACACAAAATGCTCAGAGGAATTTTGCACCAAAAAATAAGTTAATCTTCACATTACTCAGCTTCAACCATTTCTATTACTGCTCTTCCCAGAAGCTTGACATAAAAAAGCAGTTATGAAATTGAAATAAGTTATCAAGTGGATACTGCCCAGCTGAGGGGTGTGCAAGTCTTGGGAAGTGCAGAGGAAAATCTCACACAGACAGCAGGCACCAGAAAGGCAGGCTGGAGCAATGAGAGGTTTTGTGTGCTGGTACCTTACAGGGAACCCTGTGGTGGACAGCCTTGATTGAACAGACCAATGCCTCCATTTTCCTTCAAAGCTAGGAGGCAATCAGGCAGTGCAAACAAAGAAGGAGCTGCAGATGGGAAGTCAGATGAAGGCGACAGACCAAACCTGCTGGAGAACAATGCCACCCGAGCTTTATCCCCAAACCCTCCGCCCTCCAACTCCCCTCGGGCAACAGCATGACTTACCACTAATAAAACATAGAAAAAAAACATTTTAAACACATTCAAGGTAGAAAAACAGTTAAGAAAGCAGACCTATCTGTTCTCACAGTTGTCCACCTACTGCAAAAATTAGAACACTATTTGTGGCATGTAAACAGCAAGTATGTTTTATATTGGTGAGAGCCAGTAACCAGAATGCTGTGAACAAACAATTTACCATAATACCACAAATACAGAGGAGCAAGGAAAACAAACAAAAGCCCCATAAAAACCCCACACCCCCCAAAAAAGGACCAGAACTAAATTTCTGCTTCTGTGAAGGTTCTTGACCAAGGATTTAAATAAGAATTTTATTAAGTTTACTGAACTCATACACCAAACACCAGCAAGGTCCAAAATGGACGGGCTTTCAGTCAAAGAGAGTGACTGCATCAGGAAGTCAGCATTCACCAAAGAATCCATTTCAACATTTTTTATGGTTAACTTGGAGGACAGAAACGAAGGCAGTTATCTGAATTGCTTAGAAGGCTCTATTGTTCCCTCTTCCAAAGGATTTTTCCCCAGAACAGAATGGGTGGTGTGTGCAAAGCAAGTGAAAGATGGGGGAAGGGGAAAAGTCCTGTGGATAAAGACAGAAACAGAAACATAGTTTTTAAGCAAAGATATAAATTTTTTTAAGTAACTTCCTACCTCCCACTGCAAGTGAGGCGGGATATTCCTGATCTGAAGCTTCCGACTCCTGCAGATAAATTAAAGAAAATAGTTTTTAAAAAAAACCGAAGAAAACATTATTGCAAGATAGACTATACATAGCAGTGTCATACATTTAAGCATCTGTCATACTATAAGGGGCAGAACCAAATACAGAAATCAAAAAAACCAACAGATCGCCGAGGGGGGAATGTCGGGTCAAAACCATTTCAAGTCCAAAGAACTGTTACAGAAATACTTGTTACACATTTGACAGCTGTTACATTTCATGAAGCCTCCACTTTTCTTGAAGAGTATTTCTATTTTAGCTTTAAGGCCTTCAGTATCTAATTCTCTGTTATAAATGGGTGTGATAATCCCATGTATTTCTACTGGGTTCTCCTTCACACACTTTAGGAGGTTTTTTGTTGCTATTTTGTTTTTTAAAATTCACCAAGATGATACTTCAGGATGCTACATTCATTCAAGGTAAGGAACATAAATTTGAATAAACACATTTGTTTTAATATTAAGCTTCTGATTAATTAATCTAATGATAGTCTATTTCCTAATATTTACACGACTAACATTCTTCATTCCTGATTGGGAGGAGAGGGTAAGAATCAGTAAATTCATTGTATTTTCACCCCAAATTTACATCAGTTTTCACTTATCTAGCAAACAAAACATTCACTTTGAAGTGCTACTGTGAAGCCTGGCAGTGTGCTGGCTGCCTTCACAGCCAAGTCCTTTGTCTCCTCCCTTCCCCCAAAGTGAGAGAACAAATAAATGCCAGAGATGCCACAAACCCCTTGGGATTTACAAGAATGTGTAGATTAACAGAGTTTCGGCTAGGCTCAGGTATGTTGAGCTAGTAGGGTCAGCCTGACCATCCTGGGGAGCTCTGGGGAAGGGAGAGGGGACAAGAGACAGCACTTGATGTTTAGAAGGTCTAACTGCATTTTAGTACACCAAAGCAGCTAAAATAAGTGTCTTGTGTTCAAACACTTAGTTCTACCTCATATTTTAGTGGCTCAATTACGACCTCTCTCCGAAAAAAAAAATGCCTCACATTTTAACGACTTTTTATTAAATAAATGTATAAATTTATACAAGCCAGAGAAGTCTTGAAGCAAAACAAGTTTTAGAGATGTTCCTGTCTAGCAATAAAATCAAAAGCTTTCCTTTTCGCCCCCAAATCCTTTTAAAATACACTCCTTTCCCTAACACCACCACCTACCCAGGCCTGCAGTGAGTGTTTTACATCTTGAAATGCTCTTCCCAACAGGCTTTTTTCAAGGCACTGGCAGAGGTTACAGCACAAAGCCACCTTGCCCAAACTGCTCCCCATGTGGAGGTGTCACCCCCAACACCAGGACAACCATGAGATCAAGCAGCAAATGTGCTTTGGCCAGAAAATAGAAACAGGTCTTAGTTTTGTAGCATTTCTCAGCTGTTTTCACTCCCTCTCAAGCAAGTAGGAGCAGATTTCAGCATTTGATCATATAAATAGGCAAGGAAGGGAGAACGAAAACCCAAACCACACACAACCCAGTTAAGGTTTCGCTTTCAATAAAGCGAAGAAAGTGAGGAGCTGCTTCACTTTAATAGGGAGGGCAGAAAATTTCCTTGAAGTCTGCAAAGTTTTCTTTAGATCATTATCTCTAGCAAGACTGCTACAAAACAGCCACCTTAAAGTAGTGATATACTGCTCTGAAACATCAAAATAACCTCACACGGCAACCTGAAACTTGGAAGTTGGGTCCTGAAGTAGAAAATGAAAAGGGATGTTCATTCAATATTAAAAATACTGGGAAATTTTAATACAGCAAAACCCCAAACCACAAAATTGGCAGCCAATACGCTATTGAATGTGCTTCAAACCGTGTTGTGCCATTGCTCTCTCACACTTGTAGATTCAAATTAAAATTCATGAGTTTCATAGCAAGGAGTGCCACTCACTGAAGGATCTGAGCCCAGCAGCCCTGCCACCACAAACAGCAGGTCTCACCCCAGCTCCAAGCACAAGTTTGGCCACCAATGCTCACACTGAGCAGGGTCTATCCACTGATGAGAAGAGGGGAAAAGTCCTTTCCAGAAACACACAAGTTTCACAAAACTACCACATGACATTTCATTTAAGAAGGAAAACCTTAGTATCTTCTCTACGCTCAACACCTGAAAGATGGACCAAGAAAAGGTAATCTATGCTTTTAAACTATCTAGTGCTGAAGACTAGCACAAGGTTTGGTGTTCAGTATTTTTCACGTGACTTCAAGGAACTGAAAAGTTTGATACAATTTAAAACTTTAACCAGCCGACATTTGTAGCACAGAAATAACTTGAACATCCTGAAAAGGAGAAGGAAGGGAAAACAACTACAAAAAATGCCGCCTTAAAATTACTAATTCCCCTGCCACTCTCATAACAGCAAAAGAAAATGGCAAGCTAAATACAAAAAAGGTACAGTCCTGTTGTGCACCTCAATTCATGGCAATAGTGAGACACCTATTGTACAAAACTGAAAGGTCACTTCAAAAATACAAGAATAGCTATAACCACACCATTTAATTTGAAACTATTTGTACCTACATCAGTTTCTTGGCTGCAAGTAATTTTAACTTGTCACCTCGTGCACAAGTTTGAAATCTGGTGTTTACTGAGGCATGTGTAAAATTAATGTTTTTCTGCACTATTTCTGTATTGCAATTAGAAATATATAATTGAATAAAGCTTTGCACAGCCAAGAGAGGAATCACGCAGAACCAGCGAAAGAGATCATGGACACATTTGAGAGTTTGCCTTTTCGTTCACTATTAGCCCCTATCCAAGAAGTCCTAACACTTTCCTTAAGAAAGCCTAGAAGTGCACGAAGCTTGTGCCTTCTTTGCCCCTCTCCAGGCAGGAAGGATAGCTAGGAAAGACCTAGCGATGGCAGGACCGGAACGAGCAGCAGGCAGAGAGCGAGCTACTCCCACGTGCTGCGAGAAGCGGCGGGTGCAGCTCCTGCTCCGCGATGCGATCGCTCCTCCCGCTTCCCCCCCGCACTCCGGCAAGCCCCGCACAGCCCCTCCTCCAGCAAATTCGGAGGTATTCTCCCTGCTGCTTGCACGTGAGCCCGCAGAAAACCTGCTCTCCAATTCCTCCAGAAAAATCCCAAACCGAACGCAGGAGGATAGCAAAGAGTAAGGGACAAAGCTGACTGAATTTGCCAGAGCAGCAACAGCTTCCACGAGGATGGGCTCTGACTTCAGCAAGCGCTCTTTCGCACAGGATCGGAACTCCATGCAATAGGTGGGAAAAGGAAAGAGAAAAGTGTAGAGCATCTTCCTGGAAATACACTCCTATCTCAGGTGCCGTCAGCTCTTTCTGCTCTTTCCATCTTCCTCATGACCCTGTTTTCTTCAACAAATTATGGCATACGCAAAGACCCCATAACTTTTCTATCTCAGGCAGCAGAACCCTACAGAGGCTTTTGTTATCTTCTGCTCTGAAATAATCTCAAGTTTTGTTACTTTATGACTACCTGCGGTCACACCAACTGGGTAAAACAAGAAATAGTCCTTCCTCGTCCTGTGAAGGTATTTTATGCAGTAGTTTCATTTAATATATAGCCCAATTAGTCTTAAAATCTTAATAAAATCCTGCCAGCACCTCTCAATGTGACTCATGTGAGCCTTGTGAATGCACTCTTTCCAGTTTAAGCAGATTTCTAAATTCATTTCTCCCACTCTAAATAGGCATTGCAAATAGATGTCAACTGAAAAAAAAAAAACAAGTCTGGGCAAATTAGGTTTGCACTCTGTATCATACTAAGGTTTTGGAAAGTTACTTATGTTCACAGCATGTGAACAGGTGAATACCACTCGTTTCTCTTTTTCAAAGATACTAAATAAAAAGGGTTTTGGATAAGAAGAAAAGAGACTTCTCTGGTTCCTGTACAAAGTTAGTCCATAAACAATAGTTTGTCAATAATTTACTTTTCTTAAGGGGAATTGCACATATTCTGATTCTTCTTTCCAGGTACTATCCGGGCAACAGGATTCAGTTACTACTCTAAACCACTGCTGACAACCATATGTCAAATATATTTATTCTGAGGATTTTGAGATCCAGAGCCTTGTATTTGGGGGATGTGAATACCTCTGCAATACTAGTTACAAGCAAAAGTAGCAGCCATCACTGTGCCCCTTCACAAGGCAAGCAGCATGTTTGTGCTACATGTGTGTGCAGAGACAGAAAGGGCAAAGTACCATAAAGATGGATAATTTACTAAAAGCCATTTTAGTGATCTCTGAAGGGGTAATCTCTCTTACGTCAATACAGAGAGCAAACATGCACAGGGACACCCAGTGCTCCAACCCACAAGGACCCTCCACACATATGAAGCCATATTAAGCATGCTTTAGGAAAAAGGTGATGGGAGAAAGAAAAGGGTGGAATTGTGGCTTTTCTTCTTCATTTCTTTAATAAAAAAAAAACCAATTTTCATCTGTCTCTGCCCTCAATATGTACACCAGGGTTTTTTTCTTTCAATATATCAGGTTTCCCTTTAGTTAAAAGGGTGTCAAAATTGTCTATTTTTGCATCTCTGTATTAAATCTTACACTTTCACTAATGCAATCTCACTCTATGTTTTCTATGACGCTCAGCAAAGGCAAATCACATCAGATTTGCACCACCCCCTAGGGGAAAATAATTTTAAATAAGAGAAGATAGACAATTATAAAGCAAAGAACAATAAATTGTCATGCTTTTGCCCACAGATCCTTTTTTATCTCATAGAGGTGTCAAAATTTTACTATTTCAGGAAGAAACAAGCACAAGTATCAAAGTGACTGCACTTCGACACAACTGTACCTACCCTCTTACCAGACCCTTCTCACCATCCTCCCTCATCCCCAGAGATGTGCTGCCTCCTACTCCTTAATTCCCATTTCTCAACAAGAACACCACTTAATAGTCTCTTATTTCAGTAGCCACATGAACTACACACAACATTTAATGCCTTAAACCCACAGAGCACAAGCCTACTCCTTTTAAACAAGAGCCTATGGAAAAAGACTTAAACATGTTTGAAAGGAGATCAAGTGAACATCGACAATGTTAGTCCATTCAACTGTTTGAACTCAATACCTATGGGATAGAAAGCAAATGGTCTACCTTTGCCACTCTTAAGGACGTGTAAAGAGCAAACTCTTATTCATTTCCTCAGCTCTAGGTCTGTACAACCATGCTGGTCACCTGGAAAGAGCCTTGGCACATCACACCACAGGTGCAGAGGTTGCCAACAGCCACAGCACCAATTGCTCCCAGCTCGGGGTGCTGCAGCTCTGACAGCTACTCGTGATTCCACTGCAAACCCACTCACCAAAACACCCTCTTTTTCTCCCTGAGCTCCAAAGACCAGCATGAAGACAAAAATTACTTCACTGACAACCCAAACTGAGCATAGACAGCTGGAGATGAAATGTTAAAAAAAACCACGCAGCAAAAACCTGTGCCTTGTGGATAACACCGTACTGTAAGAAATGGGCTCTGTGTAAAACGTCCTGACAGGAACAGCCATGGAAACAAAGTTAGCAACTCCTATGGCCAAATGGAAAACTGCTGGTAATCAACTGAATTTATAGGGGAAGGGAAAGAGGTGTCTTATTGTTTACTCTGCAGCCAGCAAAATAAAAACAGGCAGGAAAAAGCCCACACAAGCGCTACCCCCACACAGAGTTCATTAGCTTCTCCCCCTCGGGTTGCTTCACGTAGCTGATGCTTGGGCACAACAGAGTGAATCAGTGTTTTTAATGCTCTTCCAGTGGGAAGAAAGGAAAAAAGAAGCCAAGTTTACACAACAAAATAAATAATCCTTAACTCTCAATTCAGATCAGTGTGGTTGGGGGAAAAGAAGTTGCTTTCTAGTTACAGAGTGAGGGAGGGGGAATTCTCATTATTTTCTTCATGGTAAATGTGGGTAACGATACAGACTGGGACAGGAGTGGGTTGTCGTACAAGAGGTGCTGCAGTCTCTATCTACCCTCCTCCTCACACTGGAATTTCATGGGCTCAAGTAATCTTCTAGCTCTAAATTGTTCATATTTGATTCCCAAAAGTACCTCACAAACAGGAGTAAGTCTATTCAAATAAAGATTATTGAATGGTCATTCTAAGCCATCTTTTTCTATAAAAGTTTGGATACATATACTCATGCAGTTATACCTCAATGTGCTTTTTCCTAAAAAGAAGTTCTGATAAATACAAAACCAAAGGGTCATACTTCCTACCTAAAATGAAGGCATTCTGAATTTGTTTAAAAAAACCAAACTCAGGTTCAGTTAACTGACAAACAGAGGTGTTTATATCATTTATATTAAAAGGTGTTTCATTTCTTGTATAGATTACAAGGCACACTGGTGACACACTTACTATATTTTATCAAATCAAGCCATTAGCTTGAGAAACCCAGTTTATCATGAACTTACCTAGTAGAGGAAAGGAGAAGGGTTTGAAATACTTGTTAAGAAACATCACTTTTTATTTCTACACACTGATCTGGTCAGCACAATACTTGAGAGGAAATGTTATTGCTCCAATTTCAGACCCAATTCAGCAATTCAAGCAGACAAAGCTTGGCTAAGCCACAGGCAAACTGCAGCAATACTTCTCTTTGTGTTGACTCATTTAATCCCAGACCCAGATTTAAAAGCAGTCTGTACTACCACTCAGAATAAGGATTTTCCATAAAATTTAGACAAAGAAAAATTTTTCCCAAAGCCCATGCAAGACATCATAATTGGCTCCTAACCACACTCCTTCCCCTTTCATCTCGCGCATGCAACCCACCAAAGCAGCTGCTTCGGAGAGGTGCATTATCTCAGCATTCAGAATGAAAATATGACTCTTGGATTACCTCACGGATCCCTCTGTGCTGATGATCAAATTTCCTATGGCTGCCTGCAAAACACGGGGTTTGTTTACTACCTCTCTCCCCAGGGTGAGTGGTCAAAGCCGCACACAGGGCCAGCGCAGCCCCGTGCCCAAAGCCCCCAGCCCCAAATGGGCTGTGCTCCCCTTCCAGGAGTCACTGGGACACTCTGAAAGGATCTGCACCTCTGTGAATGGGCTGGTATCTCAGCAAGCACAGCCAGGAGATTTACATGGGCACATCCAGGTCACATCACACGAAACAGGAGAACCAAGCAGCACAAGAACAGCTGTAATTCTTGTGTTTATGTGGATTACCTGGATAGTGGCTCTCACCTGTTACCATTTGCTTCAGGATTTTAGCCCGACAAATCTTCACATCACTAATTAGGCTAAAAGCTTATGTTCATTATTTGTGAATTCCCTTGAGTGGACCATAAAGGCATTCTAAAAAGAAATTTCTGAAGATTCTGCCATTACCATATTAATGTTGAAATTTTCATTTAAAAAAAACAACCTTTCATTTTTCAGGTGTTGTTAATGAGAGAAGGCTGTTAAGATTTTTTTCTCTGAAATAAAGAATTAAACACTGCTTTAAATCTAATGGGAAGATTTAGTGTCCTTTAGAAAAATGGTTTGTGACATTTATGGTTGAGTTGGTTTTGCATTTGATTCCTCCCCCTCTCTTTGAGGTGGGGTAGGGCTGTAAGTTGTTTTTTCTAAATGCCACATTTTTCTCTTTCCCTCCGGAGCTGATTTTGTTGGCCAAACTTTTTCAAGCTATGATCACTTGCCATTTATTCTCTCACTACGCTACTTGCAACAAACTGAGATGTGGATAAAAATGAAAACTCTCATGAGATGCATGGAAGATTGAAAATAAACACCTTTAAAAGCAAAAAGACCTCTAAGCATGCAAAAACATTTTGTTGACTTGAGATCCTTAGTGGGACACAGTGTCCAGCTTTTATCTTGCGTCTCCCCACCTCTCATTTTCTTCAGCCACCAAAATAGCCAAAGGCTTCTTCTCTCCCATCACCTGTTTTCCTAGTGCCCACAGGGCCTGCTACTTGGAGCAGTCACTATTTCCATTACAAACCAGCTATGAAAATCTACATCAGCTGTAAGAAGCAACTCCCAGATTGAAATTTGCATAGGGTTCCCCTGCACTATGTGGCCATGTAAGGGGCTGGGGAGCAGTAGATTGCATAAAACAAGAATCTTTTCTTTTCTCTCTTTATTTTCGTAATTTCCAGTGAATTCTGTTCCCTTTAAGGAGCACAAGCAGCAAAATGTAATGGTGAAGGACACATCAGAGTAATTTCTAAAGAAAAAAAAAAAGGTACCAGGACTGCAAGAATAAAAAGGCCAACAAGATACTTTGTTCTAAGCAGCTGCTGGATACTGTCTCACAGTGTTTTTATTTTACACGCCTTCCCTGCTACCATCTCTTACTCGGCAGGAGTTTGCAAACCAGTTAGAAATCCAGTGGAAACAAGTGACACATACCATGTACTATGCAAAATTTTGGCAACTTTTTTTTGGTATGGGAGGTATGGCACCAGATTAGATCTCATCTAACAATAACTCAGTGATTCACCCTTCTCAGACTGAAATATCTAAATAAAATTAGCAGCACTCATAGAAGAATTCAGTAGCCACCATGCTGCTGAGACCAACTGCTCAACCATGAGCCTGTGTGTGTGGAGAACATGGGAAATGCTTCCCAGATTCCTTACACCACAGCGATAGACAGGGAGTCCAACCTATTTTGGTCCCTTTACCGGTCACACTTAAGTGGAACTACAGTTGTTCATACTCAATTTGAGTTCACTGTACACTCCAGATCAAATAAATTCAGTTCTGGTTGTGGGGTGATGACACTGGAAGGGAAACAAAATAGCAAGAGTTGCTCCTATATACTTATAACATTTATTGCAAAACCTCTGTTACACAATCTCAGCATTTGCTCCTTTTTTTTTTTTTGCTATAAAATATCACATTTAAAACACTCATGTTGAGAACTAGCTACTTCAGAACTTAAACTGAGCGTGGCATTAGGACAGTTCAGGGACTCATCCCACGTCTCCAGCACCTCAATGTTTCACCCCACAAATGCAATTTTTAAAGAAAAGCCTGTTTGCTGCCTCTCCCAGGCTACTCTGCAAAACCTGACACAAATTTAGGTCCAAAATCTAAAAGGATCTCAGCAAATGAAGATTCCTGTGGGGTCTAGGAAATGGAAACACAAACAACTCACGCTACTGAAAACACCATCTAATTTCAAAAAGCTTATATGCTATAACTAGAATAAGGTAAATATCTTGTTTGTCTGGTTTTAAGTCTATATGTGAACTTTAGTTACCAATCTGGCTCCCTGACATTTTCAAGTCTCTTCCACAATATAAAAGGCTTTTTATCCTTGTTGCTACAAGGGCAAGCTACTTCATCTAGGCAACAATCTATATAATAATATCTAAATATATTAATAGTCCTAGTGCTTAAAAGAACAAAATAAACTAAGAGTAAAATTTAAAAATGCACAGAGGAAATCAATGTTTTCAAATGTACAGCCACAGGTTTCAGGCCCTTTCCAGTGTGTAGAGCCATTCAAACAATTTAGAGTGTGTGTGTGCACATGCATACATGGCTCTCACTCTGCATCCACACTGACTGAAACTTCCATTTTGATCACTGTTTTTCAGAAATACATATATATAATTAATACCTATATTAATCAACTTTGCAAGAGGACAGCTTACCCTGACATGATAATTGAGCATTTGAAGGATACTATGCTCATCACCTAGTGTCCCAGCAAAGCCAAACAATGACCTGCAGTTAATTTGCTCACATGACAAAAATCGATTTTTTTTAATTTAAAAAAAAAAAAATCTACCTTTCAATGTCGAGACAAATCAAGAAAAATTTTAAAAACACTGCAAAGACAAGTTGTTTCTTTTAAATCTTCTAGATCACACTATCAGGACAAAAGTAGCATACTCCACCAGCTTTACAGCAGAAATGTCAAGTTTACCATGCATTTCCTACTATCTTTAAAATAAATAACTTTTTCTGTCTCAATAGCTTCAGTACAACAAGCCTTATGTCAATAAGTTTTAAGCAAACTTTTTTAGAGTATGAATTGATGCACACTGTAGCAAAGACTGCAAAGGTACCAATTCTCACTTTCATGCTCTAGTCATTATTTCCCTGGTACACTTTGTTGAACTAATGGAATACCAGCAAGAAGAGCCCTCAAGTGCTGGCCCTTACTAATGGCAATTCCACGTGGCTTTAAACTGATTAAGTGACCTAAATCAGATGAGATATAACACCTTCACCAGAGGAGTGCTAGAACCCGTGGGGTTTGCACTGTCACCACCGAATAGCTTCCTCTCCCTTGCCCTCTCAAAATCCAAAAGGCATCAAAAGTGGCCACTGCTTGGCTTTTCATTTTTATCCTGTATGTCAATAGATGCAGAAATTTCTTTTTAAAATGCCATTGCTTCTTCTTTATTTCTGTTACTTGCAAAGAAGCAAATTTGGCATATAGTTTTCAAACATTATTTTCACTTTTTCAGTAATTTTCTTTTAAGGATTCTCCTCCAAAAATTTAATCCTATTCAATCATGCAACAGTTTCGTGGCGAGAACAGCACCACATGAAATTATTTCATAGCTGTACTTTCAGATAAATGTTACATGTTATTTAGAAAACCTGAACATTCTCCTCTCAAAATATTTTGTACTCTTGAAGTTTAGAATGCCCCATTCTTCAGTTGCTACTTAGAACTAAAGAGACACACCTTGCACACATATGGAATATTTTTTACATTAAGGTGTGACCTAAAGACTGGTTACTGAAAAAAACCTTAGCTTTTTAATTGACATGTTTTAAGAAGTTAAATTTATAAAGTAATAACAATAATGCAAATTTTTCTTTCTTTTTTTTTTTTGAGCAATAAGTTTGGTCAGGGTGAGTATATCTACACTAGTAAATGCCCATGCATAGTAAATAATTTGTACTGTCATAGTTAAAGCATCACAGATTGTGTGTAAAGAATCTCTTGCAATATTTTTTATTTGCTTAATAGAAATGCTGTTAATTATATCTTGCATTAAACATCATTTTTAAGAATTACCAAAACAATCTTCTCTGCTTTTGTCATAGCAGCTTTGATTAGTGCACACAGGCTTACATAGTATAATATATGAAAGCAATCCCTGAGCTTTCATACCAGGGCTTGATTAAAGCCTTAGAGTATCATTTCATTCTGTTCAACTGGAAAAGTCAACAACTAAAATTCAATTGTTCACTGACTTTAAATTATGCAACATTTCAATTCTACAATTTCTTTCAAAAGGAAGTTATGCTGAAAAATTGCTTATACATAAGAGGTGTGTGTTTTCTTTAGCAACCTTTACAGTTAATATATAATAATTTCCCCTACATTAGTAATACTATTAAAAAGTCTGCCCTGACTTTAGGTAGTGATGTATAGAAAATTATAGGATAAATACCATAACCTTTTAAATAATTTCATTATTTTTAATTTCTTTTTCACAGAAAACAGCACATGTTTTGAGGACAAATATCACAGACAGGACTGACTTTTTCACTGTCATTGTAGATTTGAATACACTGCCATGACCTAAGAACAAAATAGAGTCTGCGTTTCTGCACTGGGAAGTGCACTCCTTACGTAGCATTTAACATTGGCATTATTTTAGTTCTGTTCATATTAAACTAAGCAAAATTGTAATTTAGGATTAGCTACTTTTAAAGCATAGAAAAGGCTTGTATTATGCTACAGCTAACCAGTTAAATCGTAAGTATAATTTATAAGTTAATCATCATTAACATCAAGATTATTTGCATTTCGCAAGTTTCCAAAGATACGGCATTTTGCTGGGTATTTAAATAGAGATCATGAACAAAGTTCATATGAATGAAGATGATAATTTTGACCACATTTAATAAATTATTTAGCAGATAATTAGTTTGAATTTAGTTTGTATACAGACGTGCGAGCTTATTATCACACCAAGACAGTAATTACTATCTTATTTTTACAATCATATGGTACTGATTTATAAACACAGATACCTAAATTAGGTGGCACTAATAGATTGAATTGCTTTTACCTGAGAGTACAGTTTAGTATAATTTAAATATGCCTTTCAAAGCTTCTAAATTCAGCTATTCCACCTACATATATATATACCCAACAACTGAGGATTTAAGAAGATTTTTTAAAGAGCTGAAGAAAGCTAAAATAGCAAATTATAAAAAAAAAAAAGCTTAAGGAAGACTGTGGTGATGTAATATATTTAACCACAGATATAAAAGTCATCCTTCTTTAGAGGTTACTAACTACTTTTATGCTAACACTACTGCTTGTGTGTCTTCTTTACTCCCCAGGATCATATCCCAAAAATTCAGCTTATTTCAAACTATGCAGGCACCAGCTTCATGCCTAGTACTGGGCTACACAGCGAGACAAAACTACCAGTAACAGCCAGAAGTAGAGCTACCAAAAGCCTCAAAACAAAGTAATCACTCCCTCCCTCTCCTCCCCCAAACCTCAAAGACATGCTTTAATACTTCACAAGCACATCCCCGTTATCCTCAGAGAGCAAGGGAAGTTCACAGGGCTGAATGTGAGAGGGAAAAGAGGTCAGGACACCTCAGCCCCCCCCAAACCAGGCCAAGTTCTCCTCATCTTGCCCCAGTACCGACAGGTAGGTGACACACCAGGGCCATGTCCAGAAAACTATCACTGCTCAAATGCCATTTCTTCCTCTGGAATTTGCAGGTTTTCATCACGATAAAACATGGCTAAGTTTTGGATGGGCTTTTCCATGCTTTGTCTTCTTTCTTTTCTTCCATTTTACTGCCCTTTTCCCCCAAAGGTACCACCCAAAATGATACAGCCAGTGACACAAGTGAGAACTATGTCAAAGAGAGGCTTTTCTGGAATACAAAAATCACACGTGATTTCCACCAGCAGTCTCTAGCTTTAAAAGTTAAGATTAATTTCAACTTTCTTTGAAAAAGAAAAAAAAGCCATTCTCCAGCACAAAACACAGCACCACTATACAGAGGAAGACTGACTTAACCACACTTGAAATCCAACCACAGCCAGTGAATATAATGCTGTGATTTTAGTGAAGTTAGTCAAACACAAAGGTAGGGCAATCTTCATAACTTCAAGATTCTAGATTTAATTAATGACAAGCCTTCAAACTGTTTTCCCAAGATTACTTTCAAGGGAAAATGGGTAGCTACAACCATAAATAGGTTAAATACATATTGCATACCTAAAAACCTAATTCTGCTCATGTTTTGGGTTCAGTTGAACAACTGCCATAAAACCCAGTTGTACTAAGGGTGTGTACACCACTTTCATTTACAGCTTACCATTCTATGTTAAATGCAGAATTTGGGACATATTTGCATGTCAACAATCACTTGTTTAAGAGTAGTCAGTGTAAAAAACGGGTAGAAATTACATTATTTATAAAAATTCTCTCAAATGCATGAGAAGAGAAAGGAAGAAAATCTCTAAATAGAGGTATACAATTCACTCTAAATAAATATAGGCAAGACATCAAATAAAACAGGAACTCACCATTTGCTATTAGGACTCAGACCATCACTGAGGAAAAAACCTTACTATTTAATAAATAAAGGATCATCTACTTTTTGACAATTACAATGATGTGGGGCTTTTGGTTGCTTTAGGGCAATTTATTTTTTAAGTATTTTAGCAGAATAAGCATTCTCATGCATCTTCAAATGAACTAGTATAAGCAGTACAAGAACAATTTTTACACCACTCCTACTGAGTTCCAGAATTAAACTCTGAAAAGGAATTTAGTGATGAGTACACAGTATTTTTAAAAAACCCCAACAATAAGAGCTGCCCATTTCTCATTTTTTTCCTCATCCTACATTATAAGTTTCTGTGCAGGTGGAAAATCCATACAATCAGGTAAAAACAATTATTGAGATTCTGCAGCAATTTCGCTTGGTTTGATAGTAGTGCCCCCTGATTAGCAATGGCAGCTTTCAACACTTTTGGTTAGCATAACCCCAAGTTAAGCTGTTGTCCACCACCACCTAAAACTCAGTTTAAAAACTGAGTTCCTGTTAACACAAACCTCACCATGTGAGAGGTCTTGCTGCTGATCAGCAGCAGCACCCACTGCAACACCCTCTGTGATTGATACCACTATGAAACACTTAGCATGGTATCCCTCTGGCTTGGCCCTGGTGAATAGCTCCCTCTGTACACCAGAGCACTGATTTTCCACAAAGAAACTTGTGGTTCATTCAGGAATCCTGGTGCCTTGCAAGGAAAGACCCTTGTGCTCTCTACAGCACCTCTAACAAACCCTCAATGACGAGGGGAGCCTGGTGTACAGTTAGCAAAGCAATTTGAAAATTTTTTCTAAAGTAGCAGCAGTAGTCCAAAATGGAAAATTCTTTTCCTAGCTGCTACCTGCATAAGTTTGCCAAACTTCCACCAGAAAATAATTTCAAGCATGTGTATCAGAATTCAGATTAAAAAAAATGTTTACATTATAAATATAATCTACGGCCATATTACCACTACCAAAATTCCTCTAGCATACCACAGATTATGTTTTCTAAGCACTGTCCTAAAGAGACACTTTTTGAAATTTTACTCTAGGTATAGGAGGAAAAACTGAACTATTCTTCCATGATAACCAAGAAGCTGCCACAACAAAGAATTTCCCCAATGTGTATAAATCAAATAATCCAGTCTATCACCAAGACTAAATTTCTGGATTATCTGTTCTGTAACTTTTAAAGCTACTGTTTTTAAAAAAACCAAACAAAGAAACAACTGCTGTCTTTTGCTTTTGCTAGATATACGCATTTTCCCTGTCAAAGCTACGGACATTTTGCTAACTCTTCTCCCCAGAAGTCTCCTTGCAGCACAATTAGGATTCAGAATTCCCTTTAATGACAGGGGAGAAGGGGCAGGGAGTATGCAGGATCAGGGCCTAGGGTGAAAGTTGTGTGGAGCACCTGCATAGCAAACTCACCCCTCCCCGTTCTCATAGCCAGCCCTGCTACCCTGATTATTCCTAGAAAATTAGAGCCCCACCTTCATCAACGCATGCTAGACATTGAAAGAATAATTCCAAATCCAAGTTAACAAGCTTTTTACTCCATCTCTGACTGCTCTTTAAGATGAAATTTCAGGAAAATAAGTAACTGCAAACCCAACTAATAACTTAAGCTTATTATTTTTTCCCAACAGAAATTTTTGTTCACACACACTAGAGTTCCCTTTATCGGGAATTTTGATTTCTGCAATAGAATTTTTAAGGCTCCATTAAGGTGAAGCAAGCTCCATTTTTGGGGAAAAACATATAGAACCTGTACATATAGCATTTAAAAATATAAAACAATTTACCAAAACAATAAAGCACTGCTGTTTTCAAAGAGGAAAAATGTATTGGACACATGGTGTAGACTACATATTTTAAAATAACATTCCTAAAGTTCAGCTAAGCATGAAAGTTAATCTTTCAAAAGTGAACATTCAGCTCCAGTTGTGTTCAAGGGTACTGGTACTAGGAAAAAAAACAAAAAACAAAACACAACCCCAAAAAAACCCCAACCTTACTATTTTTATAAATTCTCCAGATATTTTTAGCTGGTCCCTTCTTAAACTGCAAATTATTTTATGGTAATACAATCTTTTAAAATGCATATGTGGATATATATACACACACACGAGACACACATATACGTACACATCCTCTTTGAAACCACTGATTGGTGGGAAATAACACAGAGGCCTCAGTCACTGAATAATCAAGACACCAGAAA
The DNA here is from genome assembly GCA_025920805.1 of Petroica traversi. Taxonomy (NCBI): domain Eukaryota; kingdom Metazoa; phylum Chordata; class Aves; order Passeriformes; family Petroicidae; genus Petroica; species Petroica traversi. Next base: position 30,574,014 of record JAHLSL010000022.1, read on the forward strand.
ATTTAAAATGGAGTAAAGCCCTTCCCAGCTGAACATATTCTATTTCAAGACAGTGTCATTTCTGTACTTAGTCCCATACCCAAAAAGAGTCAGATCCCTCTTTGACTCATTATCTGTGCTCTTAACCAAATTTAAACATAAATAAAAGCACAGAATACCTCATTTTGCATGTTAGTGGCAGCTTTCCATTCATTCAGATTTGCAAAAGGATGGTTTGAGTAGATGCTGATCCCCCTGCACCATGAAGAGGAAGGCTATAGGGGAAGCACATGGCTGCTAAGGCTATGTTGAGCACTAGACCTTTTATACTATGGGTTCCTCTTGTGCCAGCTGTCACAATAATACAAGTCAGCAAAATAACAACTAATGTTATAATTTTTCAGTTTAAAATTTCAATGCACTTCAAGGAAAAAAAAATGGAAAGCCACCTATTTTGGGACCATTCTTTCAGTACCATTCCACATGTAGTACTTTAAGGTTTACTAGAGTCAATATTAGGGTAATGCACTTCATCTGCTAAGTACCCCACTACATATATCAAGATTTTCTTTGCTGTTAAATACATGCATTTTTGAAAACACACTCACAAACCAATATTGCAGATTTGCAGAGAAGCAAAACCAGGAGGTAATACAAAAATCACAATTTTTTGATACTTACCACAAAGACACAGGAGCCCCTGCTCTCACACAGAAATTTTTCAGAGCCAAATTACATATTCCAGTTGATGACAAGGAACAACTGTCACTGAAGTATCCAGATGGATAGACATGCCCAGAGAGGCTGGGTAGCACCAGTAAGCCCTGGGCTAACTGATCTCCCCAGCATACCCCCAAAGCAGAAATCAAGGGAGATTTTTGAATGACACATTCCAGATATTTTCCTCATTTGGACAGCAGAGGTTACACTCACCCAGCAAAGATGCAGGGTGAGAAGGCATTCAAGGGGCTACAATTTACATGCCCAGGAAAAAAAAAAAAATCAAGGAAAAAGTATGAAAGCCTCAGACTAAAACTATTAAATAACGCTTAAGTATTTCTGATTCCATCACATTTCTGGACAAAATAAGGGAAAGATACTTTTACCTTAGCTTTCAATGGTAATCACGATATAACTTTACATAATTCTATATTCTGCATCATTAAGAGATGAAGAATGGACTGATGTGGAGGTAGACATTTTGCATATGAAAATAAAAGTGTATTAAAAGAGAATAGTCTTTAAGCATTCTGCTACTACATAAAGCACCTTTATATTGCTAAATGTATCAAACCTATTCAAACCTTCTAATCTATCCCCTCAACATACAAAACACAAAGGTTTTATGCTTAGATTTTAGAGCATTTAAGTTTTGCATGTGTTCTCTATCCATTTACTGATTATGAATAATCAAATTCCAATAATAAGTTTTACTCTTGAATTACAAGAAAAAAGGTCCTACTCCAGTGTTGTCCTCTGCCTATCTCACTGGACTCACATAAGGATGAAATCCCCAGAAGAAAGAGTGTCTTTAGCTGTGGTTCATGCCACTATATAATTTTTACCAAAACCCCAGGACAATAAAATACTGGAAGATAAGATGACACTAAGGAGAGGAACAGGTTTAAGGAGTGAAGAACCTTCTTTGTGAGGTTCCCTGAAGGACTTGCCCTGTCCATTAGGTTTATTTTAATTCTGGGCCCCGCTCTCACAGGCATTTATGGGGAGCATCAGATTTTCTGCTAAGTAGGTAAATCTCAGGCCATTTAAAAATTTTTCAGGTCAAAACTAAGCATTTGAAGTCCACCCAGTAGCTAGCCAGAAGCCATAAAAGGACTCCAGCACTGTAGAGTCCTATGCTCTGCACTTAAAAGAGAGACTGAAATGAACACAGACCCATTTTACAAAAATACCACCTTCAAGGTCTCAAAAATGTGGAAAATGTTATTACCCCATGCTTGAAGGGAAAAAAAGGGAGAAATAAAAAAAAAAATCTTAAACATTTCCTGATCATATTTTTACTACCCTTGAATTACACTTCCAAAATGTTATTTTTTATTTCACCCCTTTAAAATTTACCATATCTATGCACAATTTAAAGTCCATTACAAGTATATTTCTCAGGGTGCCTTCTATAAAGGGAAGTTAGCAAAACGAGAACAGGACCAGCCTTTCAGGACATACATTTACAGCTGTGTTTCGTGTATTCCAGCTGATTTTTAAAAACTGCAGAAAGAGGGATTTTTTTAAAAAATTAATGATCAAACAGAATGAGGAACAATAAAAATTAAATTTCCCACAATGTAACAGTTAACATGGTCGGTGAAGATTATCTGGCTTTGCCATAACTACTCATTGTCTGTACAGGAATAGTCACAACTGGTGTTCCCACTCTAATTGTAAAACTTCAAAGATTAAAACAAAAAAAAAAA
>JAHLSL010000023.1:0-12565 GCA_025920805.1 Petroica traversi
TTTTTTTTTTTCCTAGGACATATTAATTTCCAGATTGGTGCTTTCTAGATAACTTTTTAGGACATTCAGTGAGAATAATTTTGTTTCCTTACATTCACTACTTTGACTTTGTTCAAAGCTAAGATGTTTACAAATGTATGTCTTGTTCACGTTATGAAGACATAAGCAGGGTTGGCCCTGACTGTAGTTTCATCTAATAATGAGCTATAGCTCTCTCCATCTTGCCATGCTACTGAATGTAGCTGTGTAACAAAGTAATTATTTATTATTATCTCAAATTAACATGTATTTATAATATGCATATATTTTATTACAGCAGGTCTTTTGTCTTATTTAACTGCTGTGCAGGTACTTAGCTAGTAGACTGAAATTCATTTTTCCCAATATCATGATACATTGATTTGTGTTCTCATACCTTCGCATGGGAAATCTATCTGAATTTACTTCTATAATCTAATAATACATTACAATATGTGAATGAAATATTCCTACCTCCATGAACTTCTCTCATATTTATGAAATAAATTATTTCCCTGTTTTCCAGTACTGTAAGTCCTGTGCTAGAAAATCATAGTGCTTATTTTCAGTAGGGCAATATAGGATGCAATAGAATTGCTAAGTCACAAGTTTAGCTTAATGACTAAAGGTATTTTATAATGAACACAAATATCTAAATAAAAGTAGGAATTAAAAATAGAGTAGTGAACCAATGACCGTGCAAATAAGAACTGGTCAGATATCTGAAGATATTAACGAGGTGTAAAACCCAATGTCATGTTAGATATGTCTGCCTCAGAGAAACCAAGCATACTAGTGTGCTGTTAAATGCTTAGTTTTGTGTGAGTAACTACAAATCTGCATAAAGCTGAATGCCATATAATAAACCTCTTAAGCAGTTTTTTAAATATGAAGAGGGTGTAACCAGGATTAATCCATGGGGCTCAGCCATAAGATGTAGTCCATAATTTTAAGTGGTTTATCTTTTGGCAGGACTAAGGTGTGTGTAACTTTTTTACAGCCTGCTTTTGCCTGCATATTGCTAGTAACATTAAACTACATTGCACTTAGACTACTTTTTAGTGATACAGCACTATGTCAAATGTTAAATTGCATTATGTTACAGCAGTTTACATTGTTCTACTAAAGGCTGGTTCAATGTGCAGCCAGGACTACTTCTACACATTTTCTTAAACTTTTAAATTTTCAATCAGGAAGCTTATTAAGACAGGTAATAATAAGAAATATAGCATAAGAGTATGTTTCTAGTATAAAAATATTTTTTAAAAAATAATTATTTCCTAAATGCTTTTGACAGAGTATAATTACAAATTTAATCTGACAGGTCTTATACTGCAGCTGTAATAAAGTTACTCATTTTCAGAGCCATTAAGTTAACCACCTACCTGCTATAATGAGAAAGTCAAAGTGACCTTATATGAGACAATAGCTGAAGTACATTGACTTATCGTTTTCTACTTTAGGATGAATTCTTTAACATTTTCTCAAGTTGTATAAATAGAGTATTTACTGACTGAAGCAGCATGGAACTACTGCTCTGCACAACGGGAAATATGTTGCCACATGACAACATGTGTGGCAAAATATTTCAGAAATACATATATGCTTGACTGGATCCATTTTCTATGTTTAGGGGTAGATTTTTCCTGCCTAGAATAAAATATTTAATTCATACTGTAAGAGCATATGGAATGTGTGAACATCAACTTCAGTTTATCTGATATAGGACATTTCCCATTCAAAGGGGGATATCAAGTAATGGAGGAAGTGATAAACACACAAAAAGACAAACAGTAGACAAGGGGTAATGGAGCCAAAGTCTCCCATGATTTCCCATCATTAAATGAAAAATCATTATGTAACTAGAGGCACAGCTTTGGAGAAGGTCAACCTGACCATGGTAACTGGTAAAAGGGGAGAAAGAGGAGGAATAGGAGGAACTGGGATATCACAGGGATAGATTGTGGAACTATGCAAACTTTATTAAAGAAAGTTTAAGGGAAGAAGAACGAGGAGAAATGAATAGGAAGAAAACTGTGTAAAAGGAGCAGGTCCGGTGTTAAACAGGGCTGGTCAGCATGCTTGTGCAGCAGATCTCCGTACCTGAACATTCCAGTCTGTCTTTTTTTCTTATTAAATCTTCTTTTAACAAATTCTCTGAGCAATCTCACTCCCTATCTTATGTGTGTCAGTGCAGTAAAGGCTCAGTGCCAGGTGCTGGAGGGACTAGTAAGAGGCTGCCAGCCCTGCAGACAGGTACCCTGGTCTGACAGTGGATGCCCTTGGCCTGTGGAGTCAACTGCAGCAGTCAGTGGGGTCATTAACCTCCAGCCACTGGAGGTGAGTGTGTGTGCCCCAAAATCAGCCACTGGGGTGTGTGTGAGGGAGGAGAGAGTGGCTTAGCAGTGTCAGCTGGATTGGGACTGTGGATTATCTGTGTGCCTGGTGCCAGCTTCTGGGGCAAGTGTCTATTCCTGCCCCCAAACTGGCTCTGTGTGGGGTGTCAGTGTGGAGTTGTTGGTAAACTCCAAGCTGAGAGCAACTGGGGAGTAGAGGGGCCTTCAGTGTGGGCAGGGCTATCAGGCAAGCGGAAGCATTCAGGAGGACCCACAGATGGGGTGCCCGTGGGACAAGTGTGTGAGTAGTGAGCATGCAGGGACCAGCCCGAGAGTCAGGGACCCATGAGATGAGGACGGGGGCCAGTATCTGGACAGGGCTGTTGGGCAGGAAGAGGGACCATGCTGGGGCTCAGGGCTTCTGCCAGTGTGTGTGAGCTTGTGAACCCGGGGGAGTGGGTGTGTGCTGCCCTTGTGACCTTCTGCCTCTGCCTGCTCAAGAGGAGGAGGGGACGTGTCCCTATGTGCCTGTGTCTGGTGTGAGCACTGAGTGCGGGGGCTGCTGGAGGCTGTGCCTCTTCCGTGGCTCTCTGTGTGACCATCTGTGTCCCTGTCCTCTGTTGGTCTGGGTGAAACTCATCAGGTTGAAGTGATAAGAGCAGCCACATTCCCCAGTGTGACCAGAGCGTGCAAGTCTCCAGGCACCAGGATGTGTGGGAGGAATTCTTGGCCTGGGTCTGCTGGTGATCGTAGCCACAATCTTTTAGCATTAAGATAGTAGTTTGTGAAAGATAATCTGGTGTGGAGGCATCCTAGTTATATTTAACTACTAAATTTCACACTGAAATCTCCTATGATAAAAGATGGGATTACAGAGGTTGTACCAAGCACCTGAATCAATTGAGGTAAGCTGAACTGAAAGGTAAATTAAATATTATGATCACAGCTGTTGCTTAACATTACTGATGATAGAGAGTGAGATCCTATTTATGCAAATAGCTGCAATGTATTAATTGATCAATTAACAAATTAATAGCATATTAATATTTGAATATAAATGTTTGTAAACACATAAATTAATTGGATCCTGAGCCTGAGTATTCTTATAGTCTTTATTTGCAAATATACCACTCTATAGAACTGTGTATTCCTCCAATACCTCATATAGCCAAAGTCATGATGGGAAGTAGTAAAAACAGTTACAATACAGAGAAAAAGAAATGAGAAACATTTAAAGGTAACTCAAGGGAGTAACTTCAAATGTAAGTGGAATATAAATCTGCAGAGAATTTGTCACTGGGTTTTCTGAAAAGCCCAGTGTGGAGAATGTGAACATATTAACTGCTGATATAAAAGACTTTTCCATCACAATCAGGCAAAATAAGCGGACTGCATGGATGATATCTCAATGCATTCAGTCTGGTCTCATCCAATTGCTTATTTAATTCCTAGACATGGCAAGGGGTTTAAAAGCAAATTAACATTGTGTCATTTCCGTTTCACAAAACTTGAGTCAAGCAAATTGCCCTCCAGGTGTGTCCTGAATAACATATTGGCTGATTCTGTTCCAAAGGAAATTAGTGATCTACACTGCTTGAAAAAATGATTTACAATGCATTGAAATATTTTCAGACACATACTGATTTGAACACCGAAATGAGCAGTCACCACTCACAACAGTTATTGCATTTAACCACATGCAAGAGAATTGTAAAATGACTCTATTCATTTTCAGAGTACAAAAGAGAAAATATTCTAAACAAAAGCCTGATTTTCTTTATTTTCCTCAACTTTTCAAAGCTCTTCAGGATTGAATGTTTGGGGATTTTTTACAGTTCTGTGCCTAACAAACTACATGAGAGTAATGGATAATTCTGATATGTTGTAAAGGCTTTGGTATGAGTAAAGGATAACTCTGGTATGTTGTAAAGCACTTGGCACTGCCAGCAGGGGTGCAATACGCACAGTACAGCAACTTGAGATAACCGGTTTCTTTTTCTCTGGTGGCTAAACAACCCTATACTTTTTACCATGTCACACTTGCAATAAGGTGAACACCAGTGTCTGGATCAAAACCCATGTAGGAGTGATTGCAACATAATAAATATAATATAATTCCAAATACATCATTTCTCAAAGAAAAATATATGTCTGGGAATGATTAATTGCCATTTCCGTGTGCCAGTATCCCTCCACTGATGATAAAGGCAAGTAAAATGCTTCCCTAAGATTAATGGCTTAATTCTCTCTTAAAAGGTGAAACAAATTTCACCCAATAAAGGGAAAAAAAAAGAGGAATATTTTAGATTCAGGTAAAATCAACCATAAAGGCACCACAAAGCATAACTCTACTTCTTTCAGAGTATGTATAGACAGCTTTTCAGGTTACAAATCAAAACTGAAAAATTAATTTACTAGTTATTATAATTATCTTAAGGTTATTTATATAAGTCCACTTGTGGATGTGCTTGTAGCATAAAATCAGTTACATTAGATGAAGTTTATCTGGACTCATGTAAAGATCTGGGTAGAAATTTAGGAAGGTGAAGGATGCAAGTGCTGTGTTGGTAGAGAAATATGCCCTTTGCAAGCAGCACTTTGATAGCATGTGTATGCATCAAGAGGCTTCCTCCGGGGATGGATACAATTCATGATAATCAGCACAGGAGCAGCAGGACACTGTTCTTCATGTACAAATCAGGAATAGTCCTTGGTTCTGCTTCCCATGATGGTGTGAATTCAACACCAGTGTCTGGCAAATGTTTGTCACCTCAGAAGGTAAAATGTTCTTTTCTTCACAAGCAGCGTATGTGATTTACCTCTGAAATTAGCTAAGCTAATTTCAGGGTGGGTACATTATTGGAATTTAATTTTCAAGTTTACTTACAAAAAACGTCACTCTGTACTTAGAAACAGCGTTTTCAGAAAACATACACTGTTTTTCATGTGTTAAATCATTTGAGTTCTATCAATATAAAAGTGTCTGTATTAATTGCTGACACAGAAAGAAGAGAAAGAGCTAAATTATTTTACCCTCCTTAGATTGAACCTCATATAACTCAATTATAGCCTACTGTAGTAAAGCTGCCAAATCTATTTGCTAAATTTCTAGACTTGTAGTAATAAATAGTTGGCTGGTACAGAAGGTGATTGGTGCTTAGCAAAGTTGCACAAAGAAATAAAAAGGCTTGTAGAGATGAATATCATTACTACATATTTGCTTTATACAAAAATATTTCATTTCAGTTAACCAAACGGACCACAAAGCTATCTGTTTTAGACTGTGGAATGATAAGAGTATATTTCAGATTAACATAAAACAAGAGAAAAGGAATATTAACACAGAAATTGTTAACAGTAGCTTAGAAAGGAGATGAAAGTCATGATTTATAATCTCTCTTTTAACTCTCTGTAAGACAGATAACATTGCCTTTCCTCATCAAATTATTGTGTAATAAAAATCCTCTGATCAGTTCAAATGGAATTTTCCATTAAGTACAATCTAAAAAAAAAATCTTCTTGTTTGCAATCTGCAATTGCATATCATTTTTATTAAATTTTTAATCTAGTTTTGCATAGATAGAATGTTTTCTAAAATTTTCAATACGTGGCATACATATCCTGAAACTTCTGAGTGCAATCATCAAACATATAACAAATGTAACAGAAAAAGACATTAACACACAGTATGTGTCAATCCAGGATAAGGTATACATATAAGTATTATATTTTTAATTTGTATGTATTAATGGATGCTAGAAGCATCTGCTGCCTGCAACAACTCTTGTTCTTGGGATTTCTCCTGCCACTGTGTCCAGCCCTGAGGCCTCAAGGTATCCAATGGATGTAGCTGATACTTTCCTGCTTTCAAGGTCAACCAGCAGAGAGGCTGAAATGTGTATGTCACACACACATGGAGGGCACAGAGGGCCACAGACAAGCCACAAGAGAGCCACAGGCAAGGCTCTGCCCCCACATTCAGAACTCACACAAGACACAGGCACACAGGGACATGTTCCCTGCACCTCTTGGGGAGGCAGAGGCAAAGGCAGAAGGTCACAAGTGCAACAGAAGCGCACACTCCCCAGGTTCACAGGCACACACTTATTCATGGATCCTGAGCACTGGCAGAGCATTGCTGCTTGCTTGGCACCTCTGTGGACACACAAAACACCATTTGAATGGAAAGACACCACTTCATATCACAGGAGGGGAAATTTTTCTGCTAATTTCACTGTATTATATCATGTGCAGTTGTAACATGGACTTACTCTTTACTTCTGGATGACAGATATCTGTTGAACAAGTGGGATAATTGAGATAGGGAGGAAGAATCCTGTACCTACAAGCAATATAAGATCCAGGACCAGGTCAGGATGTGTTTTTCAATCTGGCAGAGAGGTTATCTGGCATGATCTGAAACTAATTGCTCAGGGACAAATCCAGGATCTTTCTCATGTCTCCATTAAAATTAAATATGGCTACTTGATGCAACAAATGTCCCTCTAATATGTCAGGGTCTTGGTGAGAGGCAGAATAGAGTAAATTCATTTGCAAATTAAACAACAGCAATTGAGTTCCAAGGTGTTTCCTGAGGCTCACTGATCACAGGGAAGGAAATAAATGCAGCTAATCCTTATTATCAGGAAACTGTTCTGATGATTTTATTCTTTTCTGCACACTTGTAAATGCTTTATGACAAGGTCGGATAACAAGTACATACATAGCAGGATGATAAGCATCTTAGAAATGCCTGAAGATTGTTATTACTACTATGAGGTGAGAGTGAAAAAATAATCTCTAAGATACCTACCTTTGTCATGGCTATTACTATTTCATTGGTATGTATAAAGCCATTCTGGGAAATTAATGTATGATTTACTAAGCAACCAGTTTCCATCTCTGTACATTCTGCTCAGCATATAATTAATATTTAAACATTTTTTCCTTATCTTTATTTTTGTATTGTTTCTCAATGACAAATATTTTTACAGCTTGAATAAACATTAGCTAGGGTCCTTAAATTAATGTTTGCATATATTTTCTATTTAGTTTACATACTGAAGTATGACTATATCTGTTTCTATCTTAGGTGCATGCCAAGTACCATATATTATTTTTTTCTGCTTTCAGAGACATGATTTATTCATTGACTGATGAATAACCCAAAATTATCAGTAGTAGCAGATAAGAACTGAAAGATCATTTCATGATTCCTGGATTCTGAAAATAAAATAAATAATTAAAAAGAAAACCTTACACTCTTAGTAAGTTCTTTATACAAAGCTATAGAATGTAACAGAAAATATTCATTATTATTAATCAGAAAGACAGCAAACTTAAAATGCATTACAGGAAAAACTGTGCAAAGGGAAGGAAGGCAGTGTATTCTACCAAAAAGAAAAAAGAAAAGGGAAAAAATATTACTTTTTAAAAGGGAAAATTTTTAAAGAAAGAAAAACTAAACCAAATTTGAGTCATTTTCTTATTTAAAACCTAGACATATTTTAATTATTTGAAACAAATCAGGTATTTGGTTTTGTATATGCAAATTATATTGGAACTTGTGGTAGGCTAGCTCCTTTGAAATTCACCTTATTCTGTACTTAATTTAGCTGAGACACCCTTGGGAAACACACTGTTAATAAATAGGCTACAGTAGAGATCATATTTAAGCATCTCTGAATGTAACATTAAAACTGGATTTTGTTCAGCATGTCTCTGGGAGTTTGGACTTAGATAACCATATTTAACCAACATTAATACAAACCTTTTCCATCAATTTTCTTTTCAAATCTATCAACCTTAAACATTGCAATACTCTGGCAGCAGGATCCATAATTTAACCATGCATTATTTAAGATATTGTGACTGTTCCTATGTCGAGATATTCTCTTGTCCCTTTTTTTTTTAATGGCAAATACTGAAAAATTATTCCTTATTCACAATCTGTACCATGCCAATCATGATTCTATAGGCCTTTCTCATAGGTCCCCTTAGTCATACCTTTTCCAAACTAAAGAGTTCTCAGGCTGCTTAATGTTTCTACATAAAGAAACCAATATCCGAATACAGGGAGAGAGAGAACAGGATGGATACTATTCATGTTTTAAATTAAGACTGAAATTTGAGCTGTATAAGGGCAGTCATAATGGGAGCAATTGCCTTATGGCAAAGAACCACACAGAAATCACAACGTTCCTGGATTCTGGAAGATTCTGCCCATCTGATTTACTTTATCTGAGACTTTTGTAATCCAGCTGAGTACATATAAGTTGAGATGATCAGAAAAAATGCATTGTTCAAACTTTGATGCAGTGTAATGAAGTTTCCTCCTTGTTCTAGAGCTTTTGGTAATAATTCTGATATTGTTTTAGCTCTGTTTTATCTGAGCATAGAAGAGAATTCTGGAGGACAACCCACAGATCACACACATCATTTCACATCTATGTGGACTCCAATATTGCCAATATTCCTGATGGGATACAGGTATTGTAAAGTTTGTTACTCAATAGGAATGCATCTACATTGTGCAAAACAAGGTATTAAGATTGCGAGGTTAATGGAAATCCAACACAAGAAATACCAGTACTGTGGTACCATAAAGACCAGTTCCCCAGATTTAAATGTAGCACATTTTTATACTCTGGCTTGGTCATTGAAGTGTTACTTGAGCAGGAATTTGAGTAGGGCCTAGAACTAGACTTAAAACTGCAAAGTTGAAAGTTTTGCTTTGTTTGAGACAATTTGAAGCCTCTGAATAGCACTATCCATGACTTAGATGAAGTTTGCAGCTAAATATTCTGTAGTATTGGCTGTGGAGGTCGCTCTCAATTAGACCTTTTCACCTATAATTCCGCTGAACTCTGTTTTCACAGAACCAGGAATACTCCTTGCTTTGGAGTTAGTTTATGTGTTTCTAAAAAACATGAAGCTGAGGACGAAATGGAACGCCCGCTTTTTAACCAGGCAAAGAAAAAGCATCACCAAGAAGGAAGGAAGAAAAACATTTCTAAAGTTAACAGAAGTTTAGTGACTGAATTTAAAAAATGTAATGAAGGACCTTTATTTTGTTAGAATTTTTCTTATTTGTTTGTTTTGTATTTTTTAATTAAATAAGAAGTTTCATCAGAGCAGTGATACCTCCTTTGTTGGTGAATTGCTCTACAAATGCCATCAAAACAAATTTCTCTGGCAGTCAGGGCAGATTTAGGAAACATCAAGCTCACCTAAATTTCCTGCAGTTTTTTTGCAATGAGGCAAAATAGGTATAAAAGGAGGGATTTGGTCCTGCTCTTACTTTTGGTTTTATATTTTGAATGGAGAAAAGAGAACACAGAGGAGAAAAGTGATCCTAGAGGACTAAGGAATTGCTTAAATAAGAGCCGAGTATTGTAAAATATGAAAAATATAAACCAACGGAATATATTTTCATACAGAGAATGCTGAGGTGCAAGCATTTAAAAGTTGTTTGGTTTATGTAAAATCTTTATTTATGCACATATACAATAATTTATAATTATAGAAAAAATTAATAACTGTTTTATAATTATATTAAATATATTGTATTATAAATATGTTTATATTATTTACTTATAATTGTGAACATTGTTATACTGTAACATTGCATTTTTGGAAAAAAGTCAAAATATGCACAAATTCATCAGCATTTAAATAACATGCTTTACTAGTACATTTAACTAATACACTTTATTAACTCTTGTTTATTAATCTGAATGTATGCTAAAATGCTTCTAAATTTTTGGCCAAAATGTGTTTTAAAAGACACATTTAGAGGCCAATATTAGTTCTCTCACAGTAAGAGCTGCAGGATTTTGGTTTTACTGAGTATACTGTAAAAAGCTCTTGCACTTTCATAGCGTATAGTGCCAATGATTTTCACCCTGAGGATTTAATAGCCCTGTGGGGCATTTATGGTCTTTTTACATCAATTTCTTGATACATAGGGTTTATTCTGTGCATTGCAGACTCAGTGGTAGAGTTTATTGCAGCCATCATTTTACACGTCCTTGAAATGTTTCAGCTCCTTCTTAAGTACGATAAGAAAATGTATATTTAATGTATATATCTAACTCCTGCCGTTGGTTTGTTTGGCACAGCCAGATGTAAAAGATGTTCTGCAGTAGTATATTTGAGCTGTACAATTAAATCAATTTTGTCAATGATGATAACAGAAATATGTATAATATATGGAGTTATGGTTTCTTACTCTTGAGAATAAATTACCTATTAAACTATTAGCTGTTGAGACAATACAATGATGTGAAATGCTGATTACTAATGTATCTCAACAGCAATGTTGACACATTGGTCCATAGTAACAACTGCTGCAAAGCAAACTACTTTCCTTAAGGAAATCCAAATATTAAACTTCCCCCAGCTGTTTTGGTGGTTGTAGCACACAATTAGTATTCAGTGTTTTCTTTAAAATGAAATAGCTCATTATGTTATAGGGTGGCTTTTTCTTTTTCCAAAATAATAAAAACAATTATAGCAGCCATCATTCTTAAAAAATAATTACCTGTCAAATTTAACTTGAAAACCAAATAATTTTAATTCACACATCTTGCATAGCTATAAATTTCCAACACCTAATTTTCAATCTTGTTTTTTTTACTAAAAAACAGTGATATTTTCCTATCACATGCTTTTCATGTGAATGCAAGGTATTGAATTTCAAAATTAAGAGATTTGATCTAGAGAAATTAAGATACTCAAAATATATCAGTTCACTATCCCGTGTAACCTGTTCTTTCTGTAGAGCAATCTTCCTGTAGCCATGCTGGAAACCTAAGTTTTTCCTAAGACTGGAAGAATGAAGCACAACAGTATAATTCAGTGAATATTGTTCCTCAGAATGTTGTCAGTTTGAGACAACTAATAGGAGATATCCAAAATCTGTACAACAGAAGACCTGTCCAAACACTTTTCCAGAAATAATGGGTTTATGTCTGTGAACTGCCTAAGTGCAAGGAAAGAGAACACTATCAATCTGCCATATGGCTGTGTTGCAGAATATTGCTACACAAAGTTGTTTTCAATTCCTTTTATTCTTTTAAGAATTGTCATGTATTAATGTATTTTGGATGTAATTGAATGTTGTTTATGCTCTTCTCCATCTTCATTCAAGTAAGAAAAAACATCAAAACAGATTTTCAATGATTAACAATGGTAGAATTTGACTTCCTATTTTCTTCTTGATTATAAATATGCATTATTAATCTGGAGAGCTGTTGAAAAAAAAGCAGCAATGCATAGAAATACATTGATGCTGTGATATGTATCTCAAAACGTGGCAGAATTTGTTCTCTGGGGATGTGCATATTCTCCTTAACCAAAAATCTTTTACTGACATGTTTTCTGTATTTCCACAGCTATTGCTCAATGTAGCATGTATGTTCAGAGTGTTAAAGCTGAGAATAAAATGAACCCTCTCCTTGAAGGTACTTCAGTACAGCAGTCTCTTCTCCAAGAATAACTTCTCACAAATTCATTACAACCATGCATTATGAGTTTTATGAAATACTATTACAAATTAATTGCTTAAACATCTTCTTAGTGATTTTCAATTTGTTGATGGATTGTGTCATGAAGCATGTAATTCCTAGAGCAAATAATTTCAAAAATTTTTTTATTCTGTCTCCCTAGGTATCCACACTATCTGTGTGTGGGCAGTTGTGCCCAACCAGCTATGCACCCACTTGGTGACTTGCTCAGACTGCTGCCCCCCAGAGGGATGGAGGAGACAAACGAAGGGCAAAAGCTGAAAACCCATGGGTCAAGATTAAGGCAGTTTAAAAGGTGAATAAAACTTCTTTCACAAAAAAAACCCAAAACAAAACAGGGAATTAGTTTGCAACTTCCCATCAGCAGGCAGAAGTTTAACCACTTGCTGCAACACTTGGCTTCAGTATGCACAGAGGTTCTTGGGAAGAAAAACACTGTAACTACAAACCCTCCACCTTTACCTGAGCTTTTATTTCTCAGCACACCTTCATATGCTGGGGGTTATCCCTTTGGTCAGCTGGGGGCTGCTGCCCTGGCTCTGTCCCCTAGCAATTTCTTGTGTACTCCTAGCCTGCTGTCTTCGTGGGGGGATCAGTGAGAAAAACATAAATTAAAACACAAAACACATTTAAAACACAGCACCATAATAGCACCTCAGACAGAGCAAGCTAACCATGTTAATG